>BMAO01022898.1:0-58628 GCA_019973975.1 Trichonephila clavata
AAAGAGATTCTTCAAAAAATAATATTCTACTTCCGGAAAGTTAATTTTGCCTTAATTGTCGAAAATGTTTAAAGGAACAAGCTTTTTAGTTTGGGTTTTGTATTATCATCACAACAGAAAATAACTTTCTTTTTCAAAAAAGACACAATTGTTCCACCATCTCTTAATTATTAGTATATAAAATTGATTACTGTTTCTCATCAAGAACTGTCACGCATGCCTACTGCTTCAAATTCAATTACACTGTTAAGCAATAACTAATTTTTGTTGTTGTTTTGAACACCACTAGAGGTTAGATGGTGAAAGATGTTAATATTGGTAATAATTAATTATTAAGCAGCCGGTTGATACCTGACAATTTCTACAAGTCCAATTTATTAAAAACTTAGGAATTGCCTTTTCGAGGAAACGTTGTATAATCAAATGAAAATAACAATGTGATGTTTGCGGCATTTATTTTTCAATGATATTCAGGGCAGAATTTTAGTTACTCAGTAATTAAAAAAAAGGTATATTTATATATTAATAAACGAAAATGTAACCATACTCACAGATATTTTCGGTATTAAAATAATTTAGTGATTATCAAACAATATTTTACATATTTGTATGAGTAAATTCTATATATCCTTATGTGTTATCAAGCAATAAACATATTATAAGAAAAATAACTGCAGTGTATATCCTTTGAATTTATGGTTATGTGTGAGAAAACCTTATTATCAAGCAACAAAAACCTTAAAAATCCAAAATATCTATCTTTATTTAAATTTTTTTCTTATGAGAAAGTATTAAAAGTTTTGTGGCTATTTTTTATCAACTAGAAAGCATCAAGCTGATTCTCTTATTTATACCACAGAAAACATCGCAATAAATTTAAAGCTTTTTAAAAATGATACTTATTTTCATACTTATATGTTTATCTACAAAATATTTTAAAATTATTATTCAATTTTAAAAAATCAAATATATTCACAAATGAAATCATTTGAAATGTAAACTTGTAACGCGGTGACCCTCAAAAGTCTGACAATAGGCTTGACTTAGAGCATAGGCTCCCAAACTTTTTAGAACTGGCACCCCCTTTTCTTGTGAATATTTTAATACCGCCCCCTTTTCTAGTGAATATTTTGATACCACCCCCTCCCACTGTAGAAAAATAAGAGTACATAACACATGGGGAAAACAAGAGTTAAATTTTTAAAAGTATTCTATTACTAATAGAATATATTTTTAATTTAATTTTTTTTATGGCCTCAATTGTTTTACTTGCAAATCTGAAATAGCTATTGCCACAAATATATTTAAATGTGTAATATTATATATTTTAGTCATAGTATATTGTTGGAATTGAAATGCTACTGTGTGTGTGTGTGAATTTCTTCTTCGTTTAAAAGATTGGAATAAAATTTTAGCTTACCTGTTATAAAGACAGGCAGGGATTTGGATGATTCAAAGTAATTCATAATAAACTATTGCTTTCAAAATAAATATAAATTGACACTTTAAGCCTTCAAAGAATCACACTTTAATTCCTGGTATTATATTTAATTTATTTCTTGTATAATATACATAATTAAATGCAGTGGAAGAAGCATTTTCCCTACTGCTCACAGACAAATACAAGACGTGCACTACAGAAATTAAAATACACTGTATCTTTCAATTTAATGTAGGTCTGAATGTAATGAAATCTTTAAGTTTTTCTTCCACTTCTCGAACTGCCTAAATTTGTTAATTTTCATACATGTGATATAGAGAAATGATTTTAATACAATCAACATAAGGTAAACAGCATTAAAGTTTACTTTTGTTAGTACATAATCAGCGCATTTTTTTTAGTCTTTTTAGACTACATTTGGTTAATCTTCCCTCCGTGTCATCTCAACGTTCCCAAATTTTCTCTGGGTCTTTTACTGCCTCCTGAAAGCGTCAAACGCCCACAAGGGGGCGCTATCGCCCGCGTTGAGAACCTATGCCTTAAAGGGTTGAGTACTCACGAGATAATGACTCGAACACGTTAGTGACGTTAATTGTAGTCGACATGATATAAAATATTAAAAAATAATTAAAACACAGTTAATCAGTTAACAGTTTATTAATTAATAAGCTAACTCAAGGCAGGCGGGGAAGATCAATTTATCTATCCAATTCCAAACAATCGAAATACACTTATCTGTAGGCACCAAATGATTTATACAGACTCTACGAAAGAGTCCGTTCCCTTGATGGATGAGGATCCACATTGAAACAGTCAAATTTTATCTAGACCACAATAAAATTTGGAAGGATACAGTATATCTCTAAGATAATTACATTAATAGTAGATAAACGCCTGAATTTAGGTAACAAAATTACCATTTAACTGATTTAATAAATAAATTTGGCAGTGTAAATATCAGTTGTCCTATTTATGTACGCAAAAATCTTACTCCGTATTTCTAAATTAATTAGCATATTACATTTTCAATAAAAGAAAATGCTAGTTAAACTTTAAAGAAAATAACCCCTAGTTTGCTTCGAGAGGAAAACTTCGCGAGATAGCTTGTTACAGACTACAGATATTTCCCCTTTCATTTAATTTCAAAATAAATTAGATTTAATTTTAAAATGGTGCAGTTACACATAAAATTATAAAGTACTCTTTTAGCAAATACTTATTTCTATCTAAGAAACTTTATAATCGTCTATAGATGAAAGGGAAAAAAATTTAATGTGATTAATGGCAAAAGTCAAATAAACTTCTATATTCTTCGTTACGAATAATAGTGATGAAACTTTCCAAATCATAAAATTACTTTTTTCTGAAATTTTGACTCAGATGTTTGAACTTCTTTCAGTGTATGACATCAAATGTTGGATTATTTTTAAAATGAAACAGTAGTTTTAATGACCAAGTAAGGCTACGGACAGACCACTTCAGCACCACATAATTAAGCTTTCCCTCTCTGGGATTCAATTCCTCTATAATCAGGATAAATATTTAAGTTATGACCCGATCTTCCTTCCTCTTCTGAAAATTGTGGGATAAAATTTCAGATTAAAGATTTCAAATAGTTATTGTTCAAATCAACTTGCTAGACTTTTATCAGACATCCTAATTTTGTGAGATATATAGAGCACAGTTTTCGTTTTATACAGTCAAAAAAAATATAATGCCTTCAAAATTTTTAATAATTTCATGGCTGCTGTATAAAATTAATCGCTGAAAAGAAACTTAACTACAGTGCTAACTAGTGCAAACTAAAACTGGACTCGTCGGAAAACATCACACAAGACCACTGTTGCGGTGTCCACAATGCATGCTTTCTACTCCAGGTTAATCGCAGGTGACAATAAGTTGCGGTAAGGGGAACACATCTGACAGGCCTACGAGCATATAGACCAATGTGCCCTAAGCGTCTGTACACGGTCTGCTTTGAAACTGTCGTACCGGTAGCTGAAGAGAGCTGACGAGACAGGTCTGATGCTGTGCTCCGTCTGTTTCTTTTGGCCAGTAACTGCCAAATACCGGTCCTCATTCGGCGTTGTAACTCGGGGGTGACCTGTGCTGTAACATCTACTCACATTACCATCATCTTGGAATCGTTGCCAAAGTCTGGAGATGACACTCTGGGCGATTCCATGTTCATTGGATACTTCCAGATGGGTACGTCCACATTCCAGTCGTCCGATAATTCTACCACGTAAAAAATCATCCAAATGCTTCCTTTGTGACATAACTATGCGGTTATTGCACTGAAAGGCTTTTAAAGCGCTTGTGAACAATTTTACTTATTTGCCACAATTCCTTATATACCCCTCTCTTACACTCTCGTTATTGTGACGTACTATCCGCTCTTTCTGGTGGTTTCCTGTAATTTGCATATTCTTCTTCAAGATGTTTGTGATAATTCTACAGGTGAAATTTTTATTTTAGAGTTCAATTTCTGTGTGATTCTGAATTATCCTTAATTTATGAACATGAGTGTAATTTATTCATCTTTTCTTAATTTTTGTTGAATCTGATCATGAGTTTGGAAATATTTAGTAAAAATACAAGATACATGCATTTTTTATTGCTCTATGCAACCGATTCATATCGTTTTTTTCTTTAATCTCAACACCGCATTTTAAATTTATAAATTAGTATGTTTCCTTTAGTTTAATCAATGTGGGTCGTATTTTGGAAATAAGTTTTGGAATTTGAAGTAAATATGCAACATTCTGAATTTAAAGGTTTTTAGACTCAAGGAATCCAAATGTATGAAGATTTTGGTATGTGGCAAATCATCTTTTTTTCTCATACTTTTATTTAATATAATTCATATTTTTCAATTGCCGGCTTGGTGGCGTGGTTGGTTTGTCGCTGGCCTTCCACACCCAAGGTTACGGGTTTAAACCCGTTCCAAGTCGGTGGATTTTCATGATATAAAAGATCAACAGCGGCTATGTCGTATGATAATACGGCATGTAAAAGATACTTAGAGTGCTTTCTTTGGCTTGGTTTTCTCGGCAAAATTAAATCCTAGTTCAGGTTCGCATCGTCATAGCTCAGGTGCCTCCTCTAGGGAGGAAAATGGGCGTCAAGATTACCAGCGATGATTGGTATCCACTTATAGAGTGCCGCATTAAAAAGAGATACCTGCTTCCGGGAATGTACTAGGTCTGCAATGGTAAAACACCAGTCCACAGCCCATTAGAAATAAAAAAATATTTTTTCATATTATTTAGTATTAGTTTCATTATTTAGTATTAACTTTCCAATATTTTTCATGTTTCGACACTTGAACTAACGTATGTATCATTTGACACAAAGAACTTTGAAAAATATTAAGTAGATATAATAATCGTCATCTGCTTTAGATATTCATTAAAACTTTGAAGATTCTTTTTTTAAAACTCTCATAATCTAAAAGTTACATTCAAAATTTTACTAATTTTAAATTAGGCTGATTTTTTATGAGAAGTCAAATACATGAAATAAATAGGTGGTATCCATCTTGAATTTATATTCTAGTTCAGGGATGGAGAACCAATGGCACGTGAAGCAATATTTTGGGCACGCCACCAATGAAAATGGATTGCATTTTAATTCAGAATTACAAAATTCTCTATAAAGTATTACAAACAAACGCGAGTGATCGGTCTTGCTGCGTGAAGAGATGGGGAGCACACTCGTTTGTTATTGTCTTACAATCCTAACATAATTTATTTGTCACCTACACTCAAAAGCTAAAACATTATGGCCACCCTTACATTTTGCAATAAACTCGCCTGGATGACGGGGAAGGCATGTGATCACATGGAAGTTGTATTTAACTGCTGCTGGAAAGTCTGAAGAATCATTCGTTTACTTACTTCTGTGTGTGATGGGAAAGGCTGCGGATCTAAGCGACTTTGATAGAGGACATATTGTGTAATGGCTCGAGGGCTCGGAACAAGTATTTTCGAAACTGCACGAATCGTGGGTTGTTCGCGATCTACAGTTGTTAGTGCTTATGCAAAGTGGATGAATGACGGTGAAACCAGCAGTAGACGACATGGTGTTGGACGTCCACACGCTATCAAAGAAAAAGGTCGGTGGAGACTCTCCCACAAGGTGAAGCAAAACCGGAGCCAGACAGGGGCTCAGCTGGCAGCCAATACAATGCAGGGACAAGTATAATAGTATCGGAGCACACTATTCATCGGACATTGCTGGATATGGGGCTACGCAGCAAACGTCCCACTCGTGTACCTTTGCTGACCAAGTGTCATCGCCAACTGCGCCTGCGTTGGGCCGGGGATCATCGCGACTGGTCAATGGACCAGTGGGAGAGAGTTGCCTGTTTAGATTAATCACGGTTTGTCATTCATCACGCCGATGGACGTGTCAGGATACGCCGTCTTCCAGGTGAACAGTTGCTCCCTCAATGTACAGTAGGTCATACACAGGCCGGGGGTGGCGATATTATGTTTTGGGGGACGTTCTCCGTGGTTGTGGTAGAGCAGACCATGAATGCTACAGGGTATCTGAACATCATTGCGGACCAGTTGCACCCTTACATGGCCTCTGTTTTCCAGATGGAATTGGAATATTCCAACAGGACAGCACCCCGTGTCCCAAGGCTAAAATTGTGTTGGAGTGGATCCAGAAATATGATGCTGAATTCCAGTTAATGTCGTTTCCGCCTAACTCATCGGATCTGAATCCGATGGATCACATTTGGGATGCCATGGAACGGCAGCTCAGAGTTCAAAGACCACAAATTCACAATATCTCGAATTTGCGTGACCGTTGCTTAAACATCTGGTACAATCTGTCTCCGACCATCTACCAAGGACTTGTGGCATCCATGCCAAGGCGGGTTGAAGCTGTGTTGCGCGCCAAAGGTGGGCGAACTCGTTATTGACAGGTGGTCATAATGCTTTGGCTCTTGAGGGTAATTTGCAACAACAGAAGTCACACTAATGTTACTTTAATTTGAATTACTCGTAAAACTATAACATTTACAGCAGTACAGAGCAAAATGTATTTTTTCATAGTAAATAAAGAGTTTTGAGTTGTTGTATTTAGTTTTATTATTTTCCCCATAATCACAACTCAGAATTCTTTAACGGCAAGTCTGTACCTCGTTAAACATTTCAACAGATAAAAATGGCCCGTTAATTCATAAAGGTTCGCCACCCCGGTTCTAGTTATTAGATAATTATGTTAGTTAAGCTGGAAAATTTAATTTCTAATAAATCATATTTATATTATTTAGAGTTATTATATTGACTTTGTCAAGATGAGATAAGAATTTGAGAAGTTACAAAAAATATCTTATTCTTTCATTGATGACTGCTTCTGTGACATATAATTATTGCTTTTTTCCTGTGTAGCACAAATGTCTTTTGAGAAGGTCAAGAACTAATCATATTATATGGTTTTAAACCTGGATATATGAATAAGTCATATCACTTGATAAACATATCAATAATCTAACCACATTTTTATTTCTTGGATCACATTTTTAATAATTTATGACCCTTTTATTTTGATTAGCCTCAAAAATTATTTCCTTTATTTTCTTTTGTGCCATACACCTCCACTAGGATTTTTGGTTTCAAAGTAATTTATCCAATCAAATTTTTAGTTTTAGATTATTTTTATAACATAATTTCAAATTTTTATTTTTTTATTTTAATTAAAATCAGCCGTATAATTACACTCATGAAGTTGAGAGATATTTAAGTCGTACCTAAAATGAGTAAGAAACGTGATTTTCTGCAAAAATATAATTTATTTTTTTTTGAATAATTATTTTGAACATTACATTTCATGCATACAGTGTTATTCATTGAAATGATTCATTCACATGTTTTAACGAAAGTTTAACGTAAGAAAAGAATATTGTATATATATACTATAACATATCGGTATTTATTTTCGATGTTTATATAAAATATATTCTAGTAAATGCATTTTACAGAAGGAAGAAGTAAATCTCAACCATTTTTACGAAACCCATCCTTCTCCACTTGATGATTTTCTTATTAAAATTCCTAATTTTTGGGATAAATTCAAAGACATAATTTTATAAAAAACTGACTCTTACCTTACTTATAATGTTAGAAAATATCATGTTTTATATTATTATCAGATATTGAAGAATAAAATATTTTGATCAGTCATTTTTCCATGATCAATAAATGTTTTCACAAATAATGCAAAAAAAATGTTCGCATTTTGCTAAAAGTAGCGAAAAGCATTTCTTAATTTTTTAACAAACATTAGTAATAAAAATTAGTGATCTTCACTCCAAAAATCTTCCCCACCAATTTTAAAAATACAATTTTAATAAACATTACTTTTTGAAAAATAAAAGAGAATAAGTTTCATAACGTATTTTTTTTTCTTATTTTTTCAAAAGTATTTTTTCTGGGGCATATTATTTACAGAAAACTTTTACTTTTTCCCAAATGAGTCTGATAATATGAAAACATAAAATCCTTTATAAAAGGAAAAGCAATTAAAAGTTTTTTTATTCTCCTGTTTTAATGAGCTCTTTTGGTATCATAAGCGAAAAGACAAAGACCCAAATGTATATCCCTCTGAAACGAGTCTTTTTTATAGAATCCTTTTCAGCCAGACTGTAAATTACAACACCAGAATTTTTTTTATCCTATTTCTTTCTCAAAATGTCAACGGGAAAGTAAGAGAAAGTACTCCCTTTTTTATATACTAGGTACTCACCAAAGTAATTGGAATACACCAGGGAGCAAATTTCTAAGTCAATACCGTTTAATATAGATATGAACACGCAAAAGAAAAAGCTGTCGACAACCGAAAGAAATGTTTCTATGTAATAATCTGTATATCTTCTACCAGGAAATGTCACAGCGTGTCCTTTTAATTCACTTTCAAGTGGTTTTGGAAGAGGTACCAGTAATTTCCTGACAGAAAGTCTGGCTGCTATCTCCTTTTTTTTTCCTGTTTCACTTCCGGGTTATACATTATTTTAAAAAATAGTATGGAATAAAATAATCTAAATTTACCTACCCATTTTCATGAAAATCGCATTAAACTTAGCTTTTGCTAATTAATACATAAAAAAGAGGTCAATCATTTTTCTTATGGAATGTTATTGATAACAAATACGAATACTGGTATTTATAAACTACGTATAAAGAATTACGTCCTAAAATTTTGCTCAGTAATGCGAATTCATATTGCCGTAAACGAGGAACTAACAGGAAATAAAGCGTTAGGTTCCGAAAAATTAAAAAGCTTGTACATTTTTATAATAAAGGTAAATATCTCTCTCTATGTAAAAGAAGTTTTACGTGATGGCGTGATAAATTTATTTATTTATCTCATACAAGACTAAGAATAAAATGGCAGTAAATCCTGTTCCATATTATGGTTACAAATTAGCAATATATAAGCAGAAATTTTCAGTTCGATTAACTGCTTCAACCTCAAAGATTAACACAACATTATGTCATAAATGCGTATCTTAAAATTGAAGGAGCGCGTGTGTATTATTTGCGATCAAACCAAGCACAATTGTAAACAGAATATATGCAAAGATTGATAGATCATGTAGATTATGTAGTTCTAAAATTACAGTTTTACAATTTGAGCAAGAATATGAACAGTTGTGTAATTTGTACAATGGGGGTTGTACCCTCCCCCATAGTCTTCATTAAAAAAAAATTAAGACTTAATGCATATTATTATGAATTAAAAAATGTGTTTTTCGTCATCTTTAAGGACTATTAACCATCATTATTTATCTTTTATGAGCCATTTTTTAATCTCGCCAGTCATAGCTTGGGGCTACAAGATTCATTCATAAGAAAAGAACATAATTATTATTTCTTTAGAAAACTTGAGTTCATTAATACCTCGACTTACGCGAGTTTCGAATCTCGTTTTTTGCTTGAGACAAAAAAATCTGTGAAATTGGTAATATCATAGAAGATGTTGATTTTTACAGGCTAATAAATTTAAAATTGAATAATGATGACGTTCGAAAACTGCTGGATTCCCACAATCAGGAGCTGAGCTCGTAGAAATGCATGAGAAAAGCAAGGGCATTGAAGAACTTGAGTCTTCAGCTCCAGTTGAATCGGAATATCGAATGACGGTTGAGAATTTGACAGAAGGTCTCGGTTTAGCTGAAAAAGGGTTATAAATTTTAGAATATATAGATTCCACTGATGAGAGTATTTTTTCAACAAAACAAGAAATAAAAAAAATTATTAGCATGCTACGAGGAAGTATTGCGGTAGAAAAAATTCTTTTGAGTCGGCAGACTACTTTGTTAGATTTTATGTAACCTTCTAGATCAAAATAACCTCAGTTTTTAACATAAGTACAAAATACTTAGTACTTGTGATATCTAAGATTTTTTAAAAAAATTACTTACGCGGCTATCATTCAGTACCCCCTATAGCTTAAGTTCGGGGTAATACTGCACGACTTACTCGAAAATTTTTAATCTACATATCCAAAAAAGAGACGCATTTAAAAATTTAAAGTACACACACACACATGTGGGTATTAATAGTTCTCGAAAACTCTACAAGGAAATCTGATAGTACGTACGCACTCGAATGAAAAATGACAAATGAGATAAAATAAATCTTTCGCACTTAAAAGCTTTAAAATGTTTTTTTAGCTGTTGTATGTGGGCTTCCCTTATTTTAAATGTCAAAGTTCGCTTTTAATAGTTTTTATAACATTTCATGTTATAAGGGGGATTTACCCAATTTTCGAAACATGTTAGAGTGAATCTGTGCTATTAAAGCCTCGTGTTATACTAGTTTCTTCCCGAGGCTCTATCCGTGTGAGAGTGAATCCATGCTATAGAAATGTATTGTTACACAGAGGTAACTGTAAACCTAGACAATGAAATCACCTCGCCAAAATAGAAGCATCAGATTGAAATAATATTTAATAAGATAATAAAAAAGAATGTACTAAAAGTATACACCTTTAATATCGTGTTGAACAGTTTCTGATACAAACTGCAACACCGGCCGGCATTGAGAGGATGTGTGATGTCTTAAAACAAACACCATCACCTCTTGAACAGTCCTAACCAAATCATGCATAGAGCGTCATGGAGGCATTTGGAGTTTCAGTTGGTCCTACATATTGGAGTCTAGGGCGTGGGCAGACGATGCAAAAGTCTGAACTTCAGGTATCCGACTAGTTGCGACTTTAAAAAAAATTGAAGATATGGAGATATTTTTGTGGCTTTCAGGTTTGTTTAGTATATTTTGAGAAAATATGCCAAAATTATAATAAGAGAAAAAGAAATTATTATTACTAAAATGGAAAACAATTGGTATAAATATTTACAAAAAACAACATAAACGGCACCCATTCTGTACCAAAGGTGATGAACAAAATTTAAATTTTTCATTTCTGATGTGTTGCTGTGCTTTTTATTTTTGAAATTACCTTCAGAATAAGAGATATTTTAGTTTTTACAAAAACTAGAGCACTTTATCTTAGTTATTATATGAAATTGCTTAAAATAACAGTGATTATATTAACATAAGGGACCGTAAATTTTGTAATAAAGCAGTGATTGATAAATAAAAGGTTAAAACACTTCTACAATTATACCGAACATACACAAAAATTTCAGTTAAATATTTTCAAAACGTGTTTAGCAATTGCTGTCTCCGTTTGAGCATTTTAAAAAAAACACATTTCGAGTAAAACGCGTTTTAAAATATGACATCTTGCTTAAAGTAATGGCATCTGCTTTTACTAAACACTCGTAGTTTTTATCCTAGTAAACGGAAAATAATAAACTTGGCAATTTTATAAAGCTATTAAGATGGCCTATAAAACAAAATAATTTTTTTCAATGGGGCTGCGCATTGGTATTTTAAACTTTTGCAGACCTAGTATATTCCCCAGGAGCTGGTACCACTTTTTAGCGCTGCACCATATAGGCGATACCAATTACAGCAAGCAATTTTGACGCCCAGTTTCCTCCCCAGAGGGAGGCACCTGAGCTCTTGACGATGCGAACTTTGTACTAGGTTTTAAATTTGCCGAGAGCATCCAAGCCAAACAGAATAAAAGTTGTCAATTTTTAGCAAAATTCACAATTTTAGGGTAGTTGCATACCTTAAACGCAACATGTCCAGAAACATCTCAGGCGAGGGTGGATGTATATTATATTATTGGTCGCTAATGTTGGAAATATCACAATCAGAGTGTATCGGGTATCGTAGGCTATGGCTCTCCAAACCTTTATACAAGCAATGAAAAGGAACTGTGTCATTCGATACCGGGTATGTAACTACAGCATTCAAACTCGGCATTCTTTTCTTCAGGTTATTGTACCAGTTTCAGCTTGTCTAGATGTTGGAAACAGATACCAATGAACGCCTTTGTTTGAATTTACAATGATACATATAGGCAGTGTCCCTGAGTCAAATAAAAAACTTACTGACCAGAAAAGTATAATATACTGCTGTTTGTAAGAAATGTAACACCATAAAGGAATCATCAGAGTTAAATAAAATTTAATGCACAAATGACTTATATTAATACAAATAAATGACGAAATTTTCAAAGAAAAAAAAATATTAAATTTCCAAAATCAGTTTTTGGTGTAGCCAAAACGCGCTGCAATAAGTGTTGCTATACGGCGTGGCAGGGAGTCAAACAGATTTCGAATGTTGGAAGAGAATTCAATATTGCTTGTATGCGCAGCTATTGACATATGCGCAGCTATTGACATATACAAATATCGTAACCATAGTAATTCTGTGCGCACGCGGCAGTTTACACCTTGGTCTCCTGGATCCCCTGATATGAATCCTTGCAGCTTTTGGCTTTGCGGATACTTGATGGCCGTCGTCTACCGTGATCCCATCACATCTAAGATCGACCTTAAAAAAAGCATAGAATGCCATTTGCGTAAAATTCGCCAGTTCCTGCTGCTTTCAACAGTCGAATTAAGATTTTATACTTCCAAATGGTAGCAGATTATGAGGGACAATACATCGAGTTTGTTTCGTAAACTTGTCCAGATTATTCATGTGTTCTCAATAAAACTATAATACGCGACCAAGGGGGGATTTTTGAAACTCAATGTTTTGATTTCCCTCGATAAAATTTCCATCGTTTCATATTTTCATTACCCCCATTTTCATGCAATCCCGCTGTATTGTTTTTGCTACAAACTGCTCGCAATTTTCAAGTTTAATTATGGATACCCGGTACTTAATTCCATTAATATTATTCATTGAAACGAGAAAAATCCTTCCTTTTTTAGTGATTTTTTAATAAAGTATCCTTTTAAAAGAGGTTCCTATTGAACACGAATTATTTCACTTTTCGTACTGAATATGCATGTCTAGCATATTCAGTACGAAGTCATTCCTTATTTCGTCTTTTATTGTATCAAGTCGGCTGAGGAAAGCGGAATAATGACTTCTCATTGAAAGGAGAATATTTAAAAATCAAGTGTTCCCAGTCCTTCCACAATAAAAATGTTAATGGTATTGAGAGTTACGAAGAGAAAAATTGTTTCCACTGAAATGAATCCCGTTTACAGAATATTTTTAACAGAACAACCCCAAAGGAATGGAGAAATAATAAAAAGGAAACGCTTTAGAATGTGTACCTTTGTCTTTAACCAAGCCTAGAATGAGGAAGGAAAGGGTTTAAAGAGTGATTCTCTCGTTCACTCCCAGTTGCTAAGTCTTAGTCTTTTCAAATGAAATAAGTTATTTCTGTCATTTTAGAAAGTTAATCTTCTAAGTCAATATCGGTCAATATCAAAGATTTCTTCCTTGTCACGCTAAGAAAAAGTCATCGACTTGTCAAGGAAAAGTTCTTACCTTTGCGTGTTCATGTTATTTATTTTAGGAAAGTTTTTTTTTATCTGTCTAGTTTAAGAAGAAAATTTATCGAAATAAAAGTAACTTTCTGATAAAAGATCGTGGAAACCACTATTAAATAGAAAGATAAGATTTTATCTGTATGTTTTTATGTTCTATTTATAGGTTGGTTTTTAGGTTCATGAAAAAAAATTGCCAGAAATTCCTAGAAAGTATTTGAAAGGTAAGCATTGTAATCTTTTGCAACTGTAATATGGGGAGTTAAAGAAAAAATTTGATATTTTTATTCAATATGTATTTGAATAAAAAAATTGATATTTTTAAATCTATATTTCTATGAATGCGATTTTTCACACGTATAGCTTGTAATGGTGTATTCCAAAATAATTTTGTGGCAGTGCAATAAGACATAGTGATTGCAATTGAAACTGTTATTTCAACATGAATAACTATTCAACAAGAAGGAAAATTTGGAAATGTTACAAATTAAAATTGAGAAATAATTTTCGCTACATTGTATTCAGAAATTAAGCAGTTTACTCAACAAAAATTTCTCGCCATTACATTTAATATCCTAAGAATAATATTGAAGACAAAACTCCAATGATTAAATGAATAGCAAAACAGGCTCTATATTTATTACAATTACTAATTATTTGATTGTCTCTGGGTATTTAAAGACAGGGAGAGAGAAAGAAAGCTATTTTGAACAATATATTTTATTTCTGAAGCAACGACATTGATTTAAAAATATTTGACGTAGTGTTAAAAAAGAAATAAAATAATAAAAAAATATTAATTGCATTTTTAAAAAAATTGACCGAAAAAGGTGTTAATAAAGCTTTTACAAATAAAAATTTATATAAAATAATCTAGTATACAATTTTCTAAATGCTCTTACAAATATATCTAAAACTAATAAACAAAATTGTTGAAATTTAAATACATGCATACCTATTTATTTATTATTCTTTATTAAATTGTGTAAAAAATGTCTATAACGGTAAAATCATTTTTAGAAAAAGCGGGAAAAAGACAGTCACCTACCTACCCGTGAAGCCCTGTTTTCGCCAAATGTAAGCGGTCTGTCTATCTGTAGATTCGAGCAATGTTATAGGAATATAGATTAGAGCAGTGTGTGTAAATGGAATAAATGGGAATGGTAGATTCAAATTCCTGCCCACTATGTCATTTTGGCTTACTTTTAAATGGGGATCACCTCAACCCATGCAAAGCTGTTCTAAACTTTTTCTTCTATGAATATGCTTTTGACTGTGTTTTTTGTTATTTTTTTATAACTATTCGTTTTATTGGGCTGCTCGTAGACTAATGACCGGAAGGACAAAAATAAGTATACAAAAAGGAAAAAAAAACTGGAAAAAACTGAAAAATAAAATTATGTTGAATTAGTAATCCACTGGCATTATATTTCAATTCCCTCTGACCAATAAAAGGTTATATCAGTTTCATCAAATTGTGATTAAACTTTAGAAAGCTTTTAAAAGTGCTCTATTTTTTCTTTCTTTTTTGATGTTAGTGGAACAATCTAAGTGTAAAATATTTCATAATTTAATCAAGCTTGTAATAATAATGTTTCTCGGTTTTCACTTTAAAAACATTCTTCAACTATTCTTTATTTTAAACTGTTGAAAGATTTGGAGGAAAAATGGTTGGTTCTATATAATTTTTTTATTTCCTCAATCACACAAAAAGGAGAAATATTTTTAATTAAAAAAAAAAAAAACATCGAACAGAAGCGCATTACCAACTGAATTTTTTTTCGTCTTAACATGTAACATAATATTTCATGCTATCATAAATCCAAAGTTCTTGATTAATTAAATATAGAGCTTTATTAAACTTTCAAAATTAACTTTTTATAAACATTTTCTTAAGAGAAATTTTAAAGTTTTTAAAATATTATTTCAAGTGCTCTATCTATGA
Organism: Trichonephila clavata; assembly: GCA_019973975.1. Lineage (NCBI taxonomy): Eukaryota > Metazoa > Arthropoda > Arachnida > Araneae > Nephilidae > Trichonephila > Trichonephila clavata. Next base: position 15,268 of record BMAO01022898.1, read on the forward strand.
CAAGTGACCTATCTTTTTTACTCTTTCTCTTGATAGTTAAAAAGACATTTGCGATAAATGATAATTAAATTAAAGAATAAATTGAAAATTAATATTTTCTTCCGACTATCAAATTTTTATGGCTTATACCCTTTACTAACTGTATAAAACTTTTTATTTTTCGGTTGTGAAGCTTATCTCTTCAATATGCACACATATAATTTCCACGTAGTATTATGTTAATTAACACTTGGTCTTTTTCATGACAAAATTGGTTTTAGTTTCCCTATCAATTAAAAGAAAAATTAAACTAATTATTTAAAACAGAAACGGAAACGATCTCTGTTTAAAGAGTAGTTTATGCATTTTGCTCTGATAATTTTGACTTTTGTAAGAAAAATTAAAATTGGAAAGATAAGTATCATAAAAAAATGTTATAGTTCAAAATTAAACTGTTATCATTAGAAAAGCTGTTATAATTTTTAAGACTATTAACTTTATAAATTTTCTGGGAATAAAGATGGGACGAAGCGTTTCTCTCTCTCCCTCTCTCTGTGAATCGATTGACTCATCATTTGTACTGCAGGCGGGAGAGTAAGCGAATATTAACGTCTCACTGTTCAGCTACTTGAGGGCTTTTCGCGACGGACTTCGTCATTTTGAACCATGATCAAGAGACTAGGACGACACCTGAGCTTGTACCCATCTCTCCTAACTACCACACTACACCAACGGGTGGACGTTTGAGCTCTCGAAAAATATGACGTGCATCGCTACCCTGCACGATGGGTATTCAGTAGTACTGGGCTAAAACTCATGGCACGTCAGCCACGAGTCTGTTACTTTTACAACTAGGCTACCACAGCCAATGTGCCGCAGACGAAGTAAAAGAGAATGAAATCTTGACCTACGTTGTCAAGGCGGGGATTCGAGTCCTGGCACAGCTGAAGAGCCCGTCTGTTAGAGGGCTGATTCATGTTAAACCTGTTGAATGTTTAAGTTGGCACATTGATATGATATAGAAATTTGGAAAGTAGAGTACCAGAGTTCAGGTGTCACAATCCATCAAAGCATCGTATATCATCAAAGGGTGATGTGAATAAAAAATCAAATCAAATAATTATCATCGTAGAAATTTTTTTGTTTTTGTTTTTAAACAAATCTGTTATGAAATGTAAAACTAATTTATAATAACGCATTGTTTAAAGTAATAGTTTGAAGAAAAATTAAACAATTTTCAATTACCTTTTGAGTAGAACAGAGCTTGTTTTTGTGAGGTCCTTTTTTATGCGATTTTACATTTGTGAGATTTTTTTTTCGGTGTTTGAATTTCAACGGCTTTGGCGTTACTGTAATGTTTTCTATTAATGTACATATATACACTTCAAGATACTCTTTCTGTTTATGTGTTATAAACAGTCTCACGACAAGGCTCGTTCAATTGCTTTTCTGTCAACAGGCTAATAGCCCGCGCTTGATTGAAGACGAAACTTTTAATGACAATTACACTATCAAAAATTTGATATATTAGGAAAACGGACAAGAAGTACTGAATTCTTTGAGAGCGGATAAATTATATGCAAGAATTCAGCTTTCCAATAAATCGGAAATGCATTTTCTTGAAATATATACCAAGTTCGAAAGCAGCTTGAAATTCTAAAAAGAGCTTCGATCATGCATATATGGTTTCGTGACGTTTACAACCAACTGACCCTCGTCGCAAAACTTAGCACTTTTTTTATGGTGCAATTGAAATTGTATCTTCAAGTGACGAAAACGGTTTTGTAATTCACCAAAGGAAGATGTTTGCACTTCGAATTACGATGAGCAGTAGTGAATTAAGTATGTGTATTTTGAAAACTTTTCCATGTGTACAATTGGAAATCAAATGTTTTAAAAATGATTTCATGTGTAATTTAATTATTTATTATGTTTGGAAGTACTTTCTCAAAAATTTCATAAAAATTGAAGTATTTTCGAAGTAAGACTGTTTTATTCTCTACCTCTCCACCGCATAAAAAAAATTCTGTAGTATGTTGACAAAGTTTTTTGTTATATTAAGCAAATATGAAATTTTCGAATATTATTTTTGGGTGGTTTCTTTTTAAGCGGTCCTATCTACCGCACCAAAACAGGTTTTACTGTATACTTTAATAGCATCAATACCATTAGACAATTTTAAAAAGAAATAAACCAACCTTGAAGTTTATATTTTATTTTGTTAAGCTTCCATTTAAAAGAAAACACTTAAGACTTTTCGCAGTGTAGACTTTTCTATTAAGCTTTCAGTATCTCAAAAAACTCTTGTTCGTTTCGTTTACTTGACACTTCAAAATTTATCAGATTGCAACTTGGGAGAACTCACTGAAGAAAGAGAGAGTACATAAAGAAATTTAAAAAAATGAATTAAATTTTCGCGGAAAAGTCACATTTTTATTAAAGCATAACAAAAGAAGTACAAAATGTAGTTTGAATTAAGGAACACACAGAAAAAAGAGACAGAGAAAAAAGGGCATATGATTTTTCCTTTATTCTTAGAATTCCCAACCGTAGAATATTTTAGATTTCATTCCTTTTGGAAAGAAAAACAATTTGATTAAAAAAAATTCTTACATGATAGCTTACCTTCTAAAATGGGTTTTGAATTCTAGAGAATAACTTAATACTAAGTAGCCATTAATAAAATAATGAATGAAAAATTAACTGTAACCTCTTACTTTTCTTTGGTTGCTTTGTACTTTGCTTTCTTTTTGTTAGAAGATTTCTTATTTTTGATTTAAAAAGTTTATTTCTTTTGACTAAGCTTCAGAATCGTATCTGAATTTTATAATGTGATTTATATACATATATATATAAATCACATTAATAAATCGCTAAATCGCTGGCCTAATTCAGCGACAGCTTTAGAAATCATGATAGGTCTCCATTTTATTTCATAAACTTTTTCAGTATCTTCAATTGTTATGTTTCTTGGAATCCGATTTCTTTCTTTTTGGTCTTGTAGATATTACAACTTTTTCACTTTTTATTTTATTATACTTTATATATATATATATATATATATATATATATATATATATATATATATATATATGTGTGTGTGTGTGTGTGTGTGTATTGAGAGTTAAATTAGGTCTAAAACAAAACCCCATATTTACCATTTAACTTTTATTTTCAGTAACATCTTCGAGTCTTAAATTAAACACCCAATTATTTCTCAGAACAGATGGGTTGAATGCTTCTTGGAGTGCCTGCTTCCTGTAGGGAAGCTTAAACTCCTATCCTGGGAGAACTTTTGGGGAGACTTTGGTTCGGCTTAACCTTAGCCCTTTGCTGCATTTGCGGTCATGAAGATTAAAAAATTTAAGAAATGGGGATAATTTAAATACTTGAGAAGTTAGAAGTTACTTTGAGTGTGAAAAATAAAAATATTAAATGAGTGGAATATGTCTGTGAATGTGTGTATTTAGTGAAAAAAATCTGAGATTGATGGAGAATACTGAAATAAGTATCGGCATCTGCTAGGAGCGCTCGACGTAACCTTTGTGAGGTGGAGAAAATGATCGACGCAGGGAACCTGCTCCGTCTAGAACTGCCCTCGGTCTGCTGGTTGCCTTTCTGAGTTGCCTATTTAATGGGTGTTGTGTCAGTGCGCGTTGACCAGTCGGGCTCAGAACAGATATTCTAAACATAACACTTTTTAGGGGGTTCACCCATAGAGGTTCAAAAAATCAAAAAACTTTTTTTCGATGAATTTCTTCCTTAACATGTCTAGAATACTGTGGTAAAGTGATTTTTTAAAATTCGAAGTCTTATAAAGAAGCAAGTGTTAGAAGAGCAGCTGTTCGAAGCGCTGAGTTGGAGCGCCTATTGTGTACAGTCGGCTTGATACCATTTGACCCTTCCTTGCAAATATACGTTCATACAAGTATAGCTACGTTTGTAGAGGTTTAGAAGAAAATATCTGTAGTTACTGAATATTTCGTTGAACTTGTTTTAGTCTTCGTCACCAGGGATCGCCGATTGAGAGTAGGTTAAGATTTTCATTATTTTAATCGGACTTGAAACTTTAAACGCGTTTTTCTCAAAACTGTTTTTTTCAAACTTTCCTCCGTCATATCTCAAGAATGGTTTGACCGAAGGACTTCATATTTATAGGTTAGACTCAGTACATATATATATGCACCAAATGGACTACGAACATTATAAAATTCAAAATATTTTTATTTATTATAACAAAAATATAACAAAAAAGCTCATGAAATTCGAAACTTCTTCAGAGATCTACCAAAAAAATCAAATTTCTGATATTTTCAATTGAGTATAGTCTATTCTGTGCGTTTAAGCTTATAGATTAAAACGCCGTAATTTTTCTTTTTATTTCAGGTAAGCCAAACAGCCGAAATCGTGGAGGAAGTGAGCGTCCATTTTTTCGAGGCCTTTGTGTTGAGAGTGCTATAACTCACGCTCTATTGGATATTTTTCGCTAAAGATTTGCACTTACTCTTAAAATACATATAAATAAATGATAAAAAAATAAAGTTCTATCTTTTTACTGGTCGTCAAAAAAAAAAATTCTCTAAAAATGCTTTAAAAACAGGCCGTCACATGAGTGAACCCACTTAATCACAGCTCATTATTTTTTTATTGTGTCCATGTGCCATCCTTCACTTTCAAATCGAAAACATAAACATGGAAGGGTTATTTAACATTTCTTGACATAATTCTTCAGCCTAATTAAAATCTTCACTTAGTGTTCATTTTCTCTCAGTGAAAGACGTGCCGATTGTTTGCTGAATAAAACTGTTTTTTACAAAAGCTCGATGTTCACATAACATCACATATTTTTTCATAAATCTTGAAATCTTAAAGCACGCAAAGCTTGAAACATTACAAAATTTTTCTTTATGTAACATATTTGAGATATCAAAAAATACCTTTTTTCAAAGTAAGTGTTTTTTAACGTCGTTTCAAAAAGCGACGCTTAGGCGGCTATTAACAGAATGGCAGCAGACAATACAGTAAACAAATGTAAATCTCACTGCATGATTTACATACGTAATTATATAAAATAAATATATAAAGCTCTAAAATAATAATAATAATAATAATAATAAACGTAAAGAGAAAGAAGAAAAGAATATACATTTTTCCAGCATTCTTATAAATACATCAAAAATAATTAAATTATCCAATACAAGTTCATCGAACAGATCCAGCCCCCAGCCCCTAAAAAAGCAGGAAACATTTAAAAATATTTTTTTTTCGATACATGTTTTCAGTTGACGCAACCACTTCCTGTTGTGATACTTTTCCTTAGTTTGTCCTTCAATTTAAAGAAAAAGGATTCAACATCGAAAGGAGGAACATTATTCATTTAAGATTCCCTCACCCTTTTTCAATTCCTACTATTAGTTCACTCTCTCCCTATATGTATATATCTTGTTCAAATTTTCAGTCGTTAATAAAATACTTTTTATTCATCCACTGAAAATCAATTACGTAATTTTAAATTTGTAGTGGATGACACTCAGATCTTTCTTCATAGACGAAATGAAGAAATGGATAGAACGATTAAACAAATGTATAGTGGATAGTGGTAACTATGTTGAGAAATGAGAGTTTGTAGCTGCCGCTTACGTCATCTGCTTTTCTAAGTTTCAAAAATCTATATGAGTCCTTTATTTTTAGTGTTCAAGTCCTTTCAGTCTCTCTAGTTGGAATTATTAACTGTGATTGACGAGTTACCGTCACGTCTGTGATAAATTCATGTGTAACTGCCGCTTACATCATTACTTGGGGTAACCAAAAGTAATTAATAGAATCTCGGGGTAAATTAATATATTTAATGACAAAAGTTAGCACAGTTACAAAGAACAGACACTAGACAATTACAAGACACATTTAGTGAGAATAAGTGAAAATAAGTAAAGTTTACATAGTCAGGATTGGACATCGAAAATGGGGACACACGCTTGTCAGATCCAAACTCTCTCTGACGATACTACAGTGTTTCGTACAGTCACACTTCGGTCCAAGACAAAACTGTAATGGCGGCACCTATATTTCGGTCTTAGAACTATACCGTGCGTTACAAGTTTACAATATGTAAGATTACTAAATTTCCTTCATTCTGATATCTCTGTTGTTATTTTACTTTGTCCGGAAACTTATTTGTTATCATTGGATCATCAGTTTATCCATCAGCTACCGTAAGAAATAAATGAGCCATGGTTTAGTTAAGAATTGTGTAACGTAACTTGAAAGGGGGTTGATATCTAAGCTGGATTTGGGTAAAAAGGACTTGACTCGTAAGCCATAATTAAAGTTTGATCACCATCTTTTCTAGTCCTCAGTTAATTTATTTTAAAAGACTTAGATGGCATTAGAGCGAGGAGAGAACTCTCACCTCTATACCATTAGTAGTAGCGATTTTAGCATATAAAAATCTGCAATATCATTAAAGAAATTATTATTATTCGCCTTAACCCAGAAACTATAATGAAAATTATGATACATTGAGAGCTTATTCTTTATTCAATTAAGATGCGCTGATTTATTGTCAGAGTTTTATGGAAAATAATTGATGATAAACTATGAAATATTAATTTTAAAGTTATGTCAACGACCTATAGGTCAGAGAACCCGATTGTCGATACATCCCCTTAGAAAACAGCATTGTTGGATTTTAACTTGAAAGTATAGTTCCCCCATAAAGGGATCATCGATAAAAAATGCACAATGTGAATCCAGTCTCAGTCCCGATTATGGAGCCGTCAGTGGTCACTTTTCACTCATTAAGACCCTGCAAAAATGATTAAAATTAATAGTTTTATTGAACACTTTCACAGAGAGGAGGGAAATGAAGTTTTCGAAGGAATTACATTCAATAATGTTACTAAAATCAGGATTTTGAAATTTCCAGATCTGGTATTTTAAAAAAGCCTTATTGAAGAAAGATGAATTTTATGGGAAAGTACGAAAATAATTTGTAAGGCATTTGTAGGTGAAGTTCTATAGCCCTTTGTTATTTTTTGTACATATATTTTTTAACTAGAGTTTTTAATTTTTGGATATGACAAGAGGTGAGCGAACCACCCCAGATTCCCGCGCCGTAGATAGTGTTGGGTTCCATCACAGTAAGGAACCACAATTTAAAATTTTTGGAAGTTAGATTTGGAAAACAAAATTCTATTAAACTGAAGAGACAATTGATAAATTCTCTCTTTTAGAAAATTAATGAGAAAACCAAGAGAAACGTATGTCAATAATAAGACTAAGATATTTAACACAGCCGACTACTTCTATACAAATGTTATTGATTTTAAAGATAGATTTCCTGCGCGAAACACAGTATCACCACAGGCTGTGCACTTGAATGCAAATGAGTAAGTGTTGTTTCACTATAAATTATAAGATTTTTGAGTGTATTAGGATTTTATCAATAATTGAATTGCTTTGAATTTCCAAATTTCTGCGGGCTTTCCCCAAGGTGTGTGACAATATCAAGATTGTCTTTAAAAGCTTGAAATAAATACTTTTCCGAGGTTAGAACTAAGACTGGATTGAAGGAAGTGTTCCACATACATACACACAAAGTAGGTGCGAGTACGGAGCCCCGAGGACAACCTTGAATAATGGGATATTTAACCGTGAAACTAGGATTACAAAGAACAGCAAACCAATTAACCAAATAAGAAGAAATGAATTTTGGAAATTAAAGGGGAGGGGGGGGGATTGTAATAATGAAAAGTTTGAAAGAACATCGAACAATTTTTATTGTCAAACGCACTTCTAATGTCAATAATGACCAAATATGTGTGACCAGAAACCTTGTTAGTTTTAATATTAGTAATTAAATTATTTATAGCGTCCTCACAACTGAAGTTTTCTCGAAAGTCAAACTGATTTTTGTGGATAATGTTATGATAGTAAACCGAATGTGAAGCCTATTAGCAAAATACACTCAATAGTTAAATATTGGCTACGGACTTTGTGACTTTGAACCACGGTCAAGGGACCAGGACGACACCTGATTTGGCATCTCATCTTCAAGCTACCCACCAAGCCAACTGGGAGACTAAAACCGCCTCAGATTTAACGAGCATCAGACCATTTACACAGTGGGTGTTCAGTAGCACTAGGACTCGAACTCTGGACACGCCGACAACAAATTCGTGATCATGACCACTAGGCAACCACGTAGCTACACTTTTATAAAAATATCATCTTTTCATGACAATAAAAGAAGAGAATTAAATTATATATATTTATAAAAGAATATTCATTTAATATTTTTATCTCGAAAAAAATCTAATTAGCTTTTTTTTTTGGGAAAAGACATTGATTTAATTCGAATTAAATTAATTTTCTGATTATTATATAGATTTATTTAATGTTAGAATAATGTTATGTTTCATAGATATAATGATTTAACCAGGCACTTAAAACGCGAAAAAAGCAAAATTAATTCACGCGCAGGGTATCTCATACCCAAAGGTATTTGCATTCTATTTTTACCGTAACATTTACATATAAAGGTGAAAATAAAGAAAAGTAGGATGTATAATTTATTTATTACACTTTTCACAAATAAATTTAGTTTTTCTGTTCTTTTTATTAGGGCATTCAGTACATTGTTTGTTGTTGCTTTAGTCTTCGTCGTGAGCGAATGTGATGTTTTCACTGGATCTTAATTTATTTTTTTAGAATTTCGTAGAAGCATTACCTGCTGATTTTTCTTCTTTTTTTCTGTGTTAATCGAAATCCAAACACTTCAGAAACCAGCGTCCGGTTCGATGTTTAGTAGGTTGTTCCTGACTACACGAAATAGTTTGAGCAATTATTATCGCAACGTTCACCAACATAAAATATATTATCATAGGATAACGAATAGATTTTCTAGTCATTGGATTTGTTGCGGTCATTTTATCAAGGACGATAACTGCTTCCTCATCTTAATTATCTGGATAGATTTCAGTAGAAGATTCATACTTGCTATTACACTTTTCATCATTCGATTCTTCCTCGTCATCCCCGCAAAGAGTCTTTCTTCATCCGAAAATACTGCTGTACTATATCTATTAAATATTGTATCTGTTAAATTACTTCAATATATCATTTTTTCATTATAATTAAAATACGCCATTGCATAAGAAATATTTTAAAGCAAGCTCATTCATTTAGATTTTTAACGGTGATTCAAGCCCAGGGTATATGACCTTAAAGTCAGCTACACGGAAAACTATTCATTTTCCGAAAAAGGTTTAGATGGAATCTTGAAAAAAGAGAGGCGCATGCATACATACCCTGCGCGTGAAGTGCCGGCTTATTAATGTTATTATTTCAAGATTATTAATCTATTTATTTAATAACGGATTGATTGAATGTATAATAAATTAGATCCTCCTATGATTAATTAATTATTCTTTCTTAATCAAATTAACAATTAATTTATTTCATACTTAATAAATTGATTTCATTAAAAATAGTGTAAATTTATTTCTACTAGATTTTTATTTCCCTAGTAACAGATAAATTTAAGCAGAATTGAGTTACTTATACTGTTAATTCATCAATTAATTAGCATTTTACGAGTTGAATTTTCTCTAGATTTATTTTAAAAACGTTACAGTTGCAGAATTTCTAAAGGCCAAGAGCAACGAACTCTATAAACTTTCTTTCGAACCATACGGTGGCTACGGTAGCCTACTGACCAAGGTTTTGGATTGTGGCTGGAGTGTCATGAGTTCGAGCTCAGTACCACTAAAGGCACCTCGTGTAGGGGAGCGATGCACGTTAAATCAGTCGAGAGATCAAACGTCCTCCCGTTGGTGTGGTGCGGTAGTTATGAGGGGGGTGCCAGCTCAGGTGTCGTCCTCGTCACTTGACCATGATTCAAAGTTACGTGATTCAAAGACGCCAAAAGCCCTCATGAAGCTGAATACTGCGACGTTATTTTCACTCCCTCACTATTCGAACCATACAAACTAAACCACGTAAACACGTAAAGGCACTGATATCTGAACTAAAAATAATACTTACTTTATTCCGTTTGGTGGTCTTCGATACATGTGACTAAAACCGTGGTTTTTTGTATACTTTTCTACTGTATTGCTAAAAGGATTTGGGTTCCAAACCGCGTGATTTTGCAAAAGCGTTTAAATGAATACCTTTTTTAGAGATAATTTTGTGTCATTTAAATAAGAATACATGCATAAAATTATATTAAGGATATTATTATAGAATAAAAAATCACTTTGATGCAATATTTTACCAAAAAGAATGAAGAAAAAAGGACATACCATAAAATTCGGCGATTAACCTATACTTTCAAGCTGCAATTTTTAAGTCAATTCACCGTGTAACGTGCACCTCCTTTTTTACGAAGAAACCTAGAACGGAAGTGTGGAATGCTCTTATATTTCGAAGTCATTTATTCGAGGTTTTTATCCAAGATTTATAAAAAAAAAATCCTGTACTTCTAGTACTACAACACTTTTAAGTTTATATAATAAGGATTGTAATTTCTTTATAATAAATAGAATCTCAATGTATGTAGAGGTGTAATTTTTTTCTATGCTCATCTTTTTTTTTTATTTTTAAAGCTCTCATTTTTATACTAGGCTTATAACGCGCATCTGTAAATTTCGAACAAATTTTTTCTGTTAAAAGTGTGCATTATGTTTCAAAACATTTTCTCCTTTTATAGAAAGTGCTTTAATAATAAAAATGTTTTGTCTATATATAGCAACAAAACTTCTCTAAAGAGCCTGAATTTGGATTCGTGAAAATTTCACATTGTTTTCAAAATTACACTCATGTCCATAAAATTAAGGATAATACAGAATCACACAGAAATCGAACACTAAAATAAAAATTTCACCTGTCCAATTATCACGCACATCTTTAAGAAGAATATGCAAATTACAGGAAACCACCAGATGGCGCGGATAGTACGTCACAATGACGAGAGTGTAAGAGAGGGGTATATAAGGAATGGTGGCAAAGAAGTAAAATTGTTCACAAGCGCTTTAAAAGCCTTTCAGTGCAATAACCGCATGGTTATGGCACAAAGGAAGCATTTGGATGATTTTTTACGTGGAAGAATTATCGGACGACTGGAATGTGGACGTACCCAGCTGGAAGTATCCGAGGAAACTTAGAATCGCCCAGAGTGTCATCTCCAGGCTTTGGCAACGATTCCAAGATGATGGTAATGTGAGTAGATGTTACAGCACATGTCGCCCCCGAGTTACAACGCTGAATGAGGACCGGTATTTGGCAGTTACTGCCAAAAGAAACAGACGGAGCACAGGGTCAGACGCACAGGATCAGACCTATCTCGTCAGCTATCTTCAGCTACCGGTACGATAGTTTCAAGGCAGAACGTATACAGACGCTTCGGGCACATTGGTCTATATGCGCGTAGGCCTATCAGATGTGTTCCCTTTACCGCAACTCCCTGTCGCCTGCGATTAACCTGGAGTAGAGAGCATGCATTGTGGACACCGCAACAGTGGTCTTGTGTGATGTTTTCCGACGAGTCCAGGTTTAGTTTGCAGTCTGATTCTCGCTGGACTTTCATATGGAGAGCGCCAGGTAGCCGTTACTACCAAGAGAACACCATTGAACGACACCGTTACGGTGGTGCAGGATGGCCCGTTTGAGGAGGAATTATTCTTGGTTCCAGAACTGACCTGCATGTTCAGAGTGTAACGATGACAGGCCACATCTATCGGGATGTCATTCTTTAACAACATGTACGTTTGTTTCGGGGCGCCATGGGTGCTGAATTTCTGTTTATGGATGACAACACCCGTCCTCACCGTGCAAACATTATAGACGAATGCCTTCAATCGGAGGATATCACCCGTATGGATTGGCCAGCATACTCACCGGACTTGAATCCAATAGAGCATGTGTGGGATATGCTTCGCTAGCGAATTGCAGCCCGTCAACCCCCTCCCACCGGTCTACCGGAACTTCGTAGGATATAGCTTGATGAGTGGTGTAATATTCCCCAGATCAGATTGATAATTTGATACTCAGCATGCGTAGGCTTTGTAAGGCCTGTATGCATCGTCCGGGAGACATACTCTGTATTAACCATCATACTAACCATGCTATACTGTTTTTTGTAAATAGGTTCTTTTTTGAAATTTGCTCCAGGGAGTAAATATCACAATTTTTATTAATTATGCCAAACATATAGCATCTTTTTTTGCTCTTTACCTTTTGTTTCATAAATAGACTTTACAAATAAGTTAAATTTGTTTTGCTTCTGTCTCTTTCTTTGCCTGAACTTCATTATCCTTAATTTATGGACGTGAGTGTAGTATCAAATGAAATTATAAACAGTATTTAGTATTAAAATTTTCCTACTGCTACATATTAAGATATGATTAAGTCCAATTTTTAATTATATGTTTTGAAGATCCTAGTTCAGAGGCTTTGTACAGAAGTTTCAGTGATTTATAGACAAAATATCATTATTACGGATGCATTTCTGGTTATAGGAGAGTGATTTGAAAATATGTCATTTTTTGTCAATAAATTGCTTTTAAATTACATTTTATTGCAATAATATTCTTAAAGCAATCTTAACTGTATTTACTAATTAAGTTGACACTAAATGCTGAAAAGATTTATTTAAACGATGTTTTCGAAATTATGGTTCCAAACATATTTATCTTGAGTAAAAAATAGAAAGGAGCCATTAGGCGCAAACCCACGCAAATCGGTGCAAATCGCGCAAAGCAGACTTCTTTGGCGACAACCCACAATATACCCATAAAATAATTTTATTAAATATTAGTTCTCGTTGAATTCTCCTCTATTTTTAATGTATTATATAAAAGACGTTACTGATAAGAAAAACCGCGACTTGTTTTAAAATTGTAGTGGTAAATGGTTACTGGCGGGAATATTAAATTTGGCGTTGGTTATATCATTTTTGGCGACTTTATCGCCTGCTCCGGCGAAACGGAAAAGTACCACAATTTGTCGTGCTTTGAACTTCTGAAATAAATATAAATTATATTTCAAGCAAGTTTTATTCTATCGAACTTGAATTATAAATAAAAAAGAGACATTCCTTATGATTGTGAAAATGTTTTATTTATATTTCTTTTTTGCAATGTGTAACCTACACGAAAGAATGTTTCTCAAATTTAACTTCCAAATCATGCTGATAGATAAACAAATTAAAGTATGAAATGATTTTAAAATTCCTTACAATTCTATACAAGCTATTTTTATATTCGGCATTGAATTCATATTTCTCTGTATATATAGTTAACTTTGCTGCTGAAAATAGTAACTGAAAAGAAAAATAAAGATAGCATCGAAATCATATATCACTTCTTGAAATTCTGTTTACTGCAGAAGAAGAAATTTCAGTAATGTAAATATACTCAAGATTATATTTCGTTGTGTGTGTGAACAGAGAACCGGGCAAATTTTTTTTCTGAACTTTCCTCATCAGTTCCAACAACAGACTTTTGTATTGTTTGACATAGTTAAATATAGTTTGAGTAAAGTATTATTCGAAGTAATTTCAAAGTAAACAAAGTTTTGGTCCACTATTTCTAAAGAAATAACAATGCCTTACAAAATTTAAGTTTCGGCATCGTCCTTAACTTTTTTTTCGTGTTGGTTTATGAGTACAAAGTTCAAAAATTGCTTCTATATTTTTCTTTTCTTACGTGAGAGTAGTCTTAGATAGCTATTTTTTTCAAACTCATGCTTCAAACTATATACAAAATGGATAAGCATTAACAATTGCATAGTTTGATAAAAAAAAACATTGACTCTTGAATAATTTTAAAATTAACTAAACAAAATAAACATCTATTCCGCCGTTAAAAGTTAAACGTTATTGCAATTCTTAAATTATTAGAGCGTCATTCTGTTAATTTATAATCTAATTAAAAGTAAATATGACGATTTTTTAAAAACATTTCATGTTATTTATAATACTGACGTGTAGTAGTTCTGAAAGCACTTACTACGAACCTCTAGGGAAATCTATTTGATTGGATTGTTAGATCAATTTGAGAAGCATTACTTGTGACGAAGTCATGGTAGATACAGATTAGGTTTTTGCCATTTAAAAAGATTTGATGCGGAACCTTAGAGAACGCTGAGATTATAGTTGTAAGGAGAGGTTTTGCACTTAAAGTCCAAAGATTGGCTTTGATTATTTATTATTAGAATTCGTGAGGTAAATTAAAACTCGTGAAGCTTAGAGTAATTGTAGCTCAGTTTTATTCTAAAATTGGATTGGATTTTAATTTATATAACATCACATTAAATCATTGGAGATAAACATCGTAATTTTGAGCTTATTTCAAGAGATGAGGGTGACACTTGACCTATATTTTTTGGGGGTTTCGCACTTCTACTGTATCTTTCAATTCTTACTATTAGTTCCCTCTCTCCCTATATATATACCTTTTATTCAAATTTTCATTCTTTAATAAAATACGTTCTATTCATCCATTCAAGTTCAAATACATTTTTTTAAAACTTTTGGTGGATGACACTTGATGTTACTACAGCTTTTTCAAATATTAATTCATTTTTATTTAAAAAATGAATAAATTATAACAAACAAAAATAGTAGTCCAACAGATATATAGAAAGGAAAAGCGTTCGTTGTGTCCCTGTTGCACAATGGATAACGTCTATTTCAAACATCGTGGGTTCGAATCCTACCTGGGATGGCCTAATTTCTGAGAATGTTATTTTTTTTTACTATACTATTTTATTTGAATATTTATATTTAATTGATTAATAAAGAGTAACAAAAAATAGTTCAACACCATACATAGAAAGGAAAAAGGAAAATTGCAAGGAAAATCGCTTTCTACTTTGTCACTTAATATTAAAATCTGTCAAATGTATATACTATAATAATAATTGTAACTATTTAATAAAAAGTAACTAAAATAAAATTTTGTTGTTGATCAGTAGGAAATAAATTAATTTTTTTATTACTTTTACATTACTTGTTTTTTTTGGGATGGGGGGGGGGAGACTGAATAATATTGTCCAAAAATATATGAAGCTGATATATGAACAGTGATTTCCCAGTTTTTATCAATAGGAATAAATACATTTTTGTGAAGAGTTTCTGTATTAGTTTCATTTTGTAAATTTTATTCTTCATAAACCTACATTCAATAAGTTTTAATTTTGATTCATTTTAGCAAAATTGGTGAAATAACTGCTGAATAATTGTAGCTTCAGTGTATTTTTTTAAAAAATATATAATTAAACGCATATTTTAAGTTTGGTATTAAATGGAAGGTTAAAATATTATGAGAAGAGCACACGATATATATTTGAGAGCTTTAAAATAACTAAGGGAGTAACCAGAATCAAATAAAAGACGAATAGTATAAAATCAGCTGGATAAATCAAGAAATTGTAAAAAGGAAATAATGAACCTTGTGAGTCTTGGTATAATATTGTGTACATAATAAGCTGATGCCCCTGAATATTTATGTAGTTAAAAAAATGCTTACTCATCTAAAAATATAATGGCATTTCTATATGTGTAAAAATGATTTCTATTAAATTACAAAATAGTGCATAATCAAATCGAACAAAATTTCAAAAATTGACTTTATGGAAATGCGTGATTTTTTTATCTGAGATTAATTTCAAGTACATATAAAAAAAATAGGAAAATGTATATATTTTTAAGCAATTTACATTATTTTTACCGGGAATCATGCATACAGATCCGTGATTCTCAAACTAGTTATTGTTGTAGTATTGTTGTACTATTAACAGTTTAACAATTTAGCGACAAACTAACAAAAAATTTTTAAAGAATTTTTTCTGTTTACACTCTTATCTATATTACAATATATGAAAGAGTATGATGATAGTACTTAATGTTAAATAAAATATTATGTATGCCAAATTCAATAAAAGGTTTATTGAGTAATTAATTACAAATTAATTGCAAGAGTACATTCCTTGAATGCGAAATTTGAGTTTGATGATTTTTGATAATTTTGCTATATTTGGTCGTAAAATGATAATGCCTCTCTCGTTCCGTCATCTACATGTAAGGGTCTTCATCTTTTTTTTTTTCATTTCTACATTTGTTAATTCTGAAAATTAGAATTCACATAAATAATATGTAGAAAACTGTAACAATATTTTGAAAGCGTTTTGGCTTTTATGGGATAACCTCCTCTAATTGCAATCTAAAAGGAATTAATTGAATTTTCCAAAAGTTTTGAAATGAAATCTCTATTTTTCAAGAGAAAATATTTCTTCCTCTTCATTACAGTTATTCATATACAATGTGACTGTTATCATATATGGATTACGAACTCAATGAAATTTTTTTAAATCAAAATTTGGGAAGTAATGAAAATAATTATGTGTCCTCTAGTGCAGTCAAATGGCGAATAAAAATGTTATGAATTCCTTATTTCTATAAAACTGCCGAATGATTCAGTCTAAGTTTTTTCCTCAGATTATAATTAGCTTTAAAAACTTTTAGCGGCTCATTTCAAGAATTTGGCGACACACAAAAGCGCCGTGGCGCAGTGGTTGAAAATCAATGATGTGGATATATAGGTAACGTTTATGCTGATTTTCATAAAAGCAAAATAATATTTAAAAAATGCTATACTTGGTGCAGCTTTTATAATTTGTATGCTAGTTTGTTTTTAAGCAGAAGTCATACTTTAGGTATCAATCAATTTAAGTTATCGGTAGATAACTGCTTTTTATACTGTATCAATATAATTAGCCTTTATTGGGATTTAATACATTTTCCTCATTTCAAGAATTTGGCCTGCATGTTTTAGCCGTGGATATTCATTGTCAGATATGTGGTGCACATCCCAGTTTAAAGAGTGACAGCCGCAACGTGTAATTGGGCATGATTGGTGAAGGAGAAAAGGGAACAATGTGCTTGGTATACCATGATCCTCTATAATCACGGAAGGCTTGGCATAAGAAATTGATGAAAGAAATTCATAATACAGGCACTTTTCGATTGCTATTTTGTCAAAGGAATTCCATTTTTTAAGGTCGTTGCTGTGAAAAATCATGTCATCACGAGTGACTGATTTTTATAGTATAGGCCCACACATAAGAAAACTTATAGATTACTATGATAAAAGTGTAAACAAAAATAAAGGTCGCAGTGAAAAGATAGCTTAAAACACGAATAAGCAATGGAATTAAATAATGGTACTTACGTATTATCGCAACGGTATTGGCGACATTATTTGAAAGGAAGCACATGATAAACAATTCAGCGTAAACGACTCTTGGGAAATCATATTTGCCAACTTGGCGTGTTATCTTGAACGGCTATCTTGGCGTGTTATCTTGGCGTGTTATCTTATCATTACTGCGATAATACGTATGTACAATTTACAGATATATTCAGGATGATTCATAAATAGGTATACACAGTTCCAATGCATTATAAATCAAAAACAATGCAAGATATTATATGTTGCCTGCTACAGAATTGTGTGAGATTATCTTAAGTTTTTGTAGAGACAGTCACAGATATTCTGTATGTAGACCCTTGGATACATCGAGCTGGTAATCCATTTTTGCCAAAACGCCTTTTAAGGTATCCGACTACCCAAAAACTGTGAATTTTGCCAAACATTGACAAATTTATTTATGATTTATTTTATGGGCCATCTTATTAGCTTTATAAAAATACCAGGTTTATCATTTTCCGTTTACTAGAACAAAAACTACAAGTTTTTTAGTCAAAGCAGATGCCATTACTTTAAGCAATATGTCATACTTTAAAACGCTTTTGACTCGAAATATGACTTTTTGAAAATAATCAAACGGGGTCAGTGATTGCTAAAAAAGTTTTGAACATAATTAACTGAAATTTTTTCTGTATGTTCAGTATAATAGTAGAATTGTTTTAACCTTCAGATTTATCAATCACTGTTTTATTACAAAATTTACAGTCCCTTATGTGAATATAATCACTGTCTTTTTAAACATTTTCATATAGAAACCGAGATAAAAAGCTCTAGTTTTTCTAAAAAAAAATATCTCTTATCCTGAGGTCATTTCAAAATTGAATAATATAGCAACACATTAGATTGAAAAAATTGAAAATTTGTTCATAAACCTTTGGTGCAGAATGGGCCCCGTTTATGCTATTTTTTGTCAATTTTTACCTATTTTTTCCCATTTTAGTAATAATAATTTATTTTTCTCTTCTTAGTTTTAGCACATTTTTCTTAAAATGCACTAAACAAATCTAACAATAACAAAAAAATTCCCATATTTCCTTTTTTAAAAAAAAAAAAAGTGGCCGCAACCAGTCGGATACCTTGAGGCATCTGAATCAAATCCGTCCTTGTTCCGTCAAATCCGGCTTGTTTCACTTTTTTAGCTCTGATAAATCAACAGAAAGGGGAGGGACGATTACTTACGTTCATCCATAGAAAGAAATCATAAGATGTTAAATCAGAACTTCTGGATGCCAAATGGGTGAGTGGCATGTTGTAGTCCGGGGTTAATGCAATCTATTGGCGAAAGAGATGATCATCGATGTAATTTCCCATACAGGTTTACTAGTGTGGAGGTGTGCCAACCAATTTGAGAATGAAGTTGTCAATGTCGTCTGTCAACAATGACATCAGTGTTGGACCGTTCGCAAATAAAAGCAAAGTGACTGAATGCTTTCTTTCTGGAGACTGCACATAATATATTTGTATTAATGGAATCTTGCACGTGTTTCACTGTGGCTATTGTCTGGGTCACTTCCGTCAGGGGCGAGACATAGACTTTAAGATTACACCTACCTTACGGTTCGCTGAGGTGGTGCATTTCTATGACTGTTACTGTTTTTCAGCATCAGAAAAATATATACTTCTTTATGAACCACCCTGTATGTGCATAAGTATAATCAATATACGTAATTTTATTAATATTTGGTACTTTTGCGTTTCGTCGGCGCATGTGTTAAGTCGCCAAAAATTATACAACCGACGCCAAACGGAATATTCCCGATGGTAACTCGTTACAACCATATTTTCAAAACTGACCTTATCGGATATGTAACATCAAAAATGGATAAAGAACTAATGATTACTAATATTTATTAATAATTTTATGCGTATGTGTTATGTCGTGAGAAAAGCCTGCTTGGAGAGATTCGAGCCGATGAAACGAAAAAGCACCAAATATTTTAAAGTAATTTGACTAATTAACATTTAAATCGTATATATTCATATATAAATATATAAACATGCATAATTATTTAAGCATTGGCCTTTACAGAGAATTGATGAAATGAGCAAATACATCGATTAAAGAGCACAAAAAAGAGAAATATTTAATGCGCGCATGCGAAAATGTCGTAAAAGAAAATGTAGTGCATCCGAACAATTAGATACTCTAGCCCAGAAATAATTTCACTTCCATCGTGGGGTCGCATAAGCAAACACACAAGTTTTTATTTTAATATAAATCAGAATAATTTCGAAAAATCTTGTTTTCCAACTTAATTGCAAGATATTTTTCTCTCATTCAATATGTCCCATATAACTAACTACTTAATTAAAACAAATATTTTATATAGAAAGAACCCGCGAGTAACCCCTTCGAATAAACAATTGGGTATTAGGTTTAATACAACAATGCAATAACAATACCAGAAAAAAATTATAATATAAGTTTAAAGGGAAAACATCAATATCATTTATCTCTTGGTGTAGAATAAATGTAACTGCTCATGTTATAGAGACTAAAACAGAAAAGGATTACTTAAGTTGTGCATCACGTTCAAAATGGGCAATATATACCATAGAGACAAATATGGTACATATAAAAATAAGATTTAGATTTAATGTAGAACGTTAGGTATATCTGGAGTATAAAAACTAAGATCAGCTTAAGGTATCCGACAACCCTAAAATTGTGTACTTTGCCAAAATTTTGATAAATTGACGAATTTTTTTATGAATTTATTTTATAGACCATCTTATTAGGTTTATAAAAATTCAAATTTATTATTTTCCGTTTCCAAGAACAAAAATTACAAGTGTTTTAGTAAAAGCAAATGCCATTACTTTAAGCAAGATGTCATACTTTAAAACGCGTTTTACTCGAAATGTGTGTGTTTTTTTAAATGCTCAAACGGAGCTAGTGATTAATATTTGGTACTTTAATTTATGTGTTTATATTTGGTAAAAAATTTTGAAAATAATTAACAGAAGTTTTTTGTGTACATTCTGTATAATGGTAGAAGTGTTTTAATCTTCCAATTTAGCAATCTGTTCTTACCACCTGAACTCAAAACCTGGCAATCGCCTACACTGACGGCTCATCCGACTCAAATCTTGATAGAGGTGGTAAAGATGTCTTCTTTATTTCTCCAAACAGAAAGCATGAGTGCCATAAAACTCCAGTAGGGAAAATCGCATCCAACTACACAAGCAAACTCTTGCCATCAAGAGTGCATTGGAGATTTTCCTTTATAAAAGCTTCCAAGAATCCAGCGTTATCATCATCTTCACAAATTCAAGATCTGAGTTGCTAGCCATCCAGAAGGGCAACTGCCAAATCAGCCACAAAATTAACCCATAAAAGAGATCCTGCAAGCTGCAATGGATACCAGCCCATGTAAATATCTTCCATAATGAGAAAGCCGATGGACTTTCCAAAGAATCCAGAGCATACCCTCAATCATCTAACCTCATCGACACCAATGCAGTTGCCAGCCGAAGGCTATTCAACAATAACTTTAAATATTCCATCCCAGCTCTAAATAGCAACCGTACAATAGCATGAATAATAACTAGACCTAGAACAAACCACGTAAAAGGAATGAAAATTTAAACTGACGGACAAAGAAGTTACACAAATCATTGCCCAAACTGCCCTAATGTTCAACTGTCTCCACAACATATCCTCAGCTGCCCAAAAATTCAAGCCAGGCTCTTCAAGATCAACCCAGAAGACCCAGAAGATTTGATCTTCTTTGATAACGCTGTTGAGGCGGCCGAAGTTGTCTTCGACAGCTTCGGAGCGATCTAAAGCTTCTTTTTTATTAATCTGCACACCATGGACACTTTAACAACAACCAAAACAACAATCAATCACTTTTTTATTTCACAAGATTTGAAGCCCCTTATGCTAATATAATCAATGTTTTCTTTAAGCAATTTCATGTAATAACTAAGATAAATTGCTCTAGTTTTTGTAAAAATAAAAATATATCTTATCCTAAAGATCATTTCAAAAATGAATAACATAGCAAAACATCAGAATTGAAAAAAAAATCAAAATTTGTTAATAAAATTTGGTACAGACCGCATTTATATGTTATGTTTTCGTAAATGTTTACGAAACTTTTCCCATTTTAGAATTAATAATTTTTTTTCTACTCTTAATTTTAGCATATTTTTCTTTAAATGTACTAAACAAATCTAAGAACAACAAAAAAAAAATCCTCATATCTCCATTTTTTTTTTTTAAAGTTGACGGATTCCTTAAGTACAAGGGGTGATCAAATGAAAAGGTACGAAACGACACGGTGGGTACAAATATAGACTTTATTCAAAATATACACCATAGGCCTGAGCACAACGATCCCACTGATGAACAAGCCGCAGGATTCCTTGTTCCCAGAATTCCTGTGGCTGTGACGAGACCCAGTCCTTCACAGTGTCCTTGAGTACGTCGTCCGAGTTGAAGCGCTTTCCTTTCAGGTGTTTCTTCAGTGGACCAAACACATGGAAAT
The DNA here is from genome assembly GCA_019973975.1 of Trichonephila clavata. Classification (NCBI taxonomy): domain Eukaryota; kingdom Metazoa; phylum Arthropoda; class Arachnida; order Araneae; family Nephilidae; genus Trichonephila; species Trichonephila clavata. The sequence goes on from BMAO01022898.1 coordinate 37,010, forward strand.
CGCAGGGTGACATGTCCGGACTGTAGGACGGATGGTCCAACGTCTCCCATTGGAACTTGTCCAGTTCCATTTGTGTGACTCTGGAGACGTGTGGACGCGCGTTATCATGGAGCAGAACCACACCCTCCGTGAGCAGCCCCGGTCTTTTGTTCTTGATGGACCTGCGTAGGCGTCGGAGTGTCTCACAGTACACATCGGAGTTAATGCTTTTTCTGTGCTCGAGTAATTCTGTGCTCGCATCATTTGGACGCCGCTTTTTATAAGAGCCTTTGCTCTCTCCTGCGCATGCGGGCACCCGCGCATGATCCGATCCCAGTCAGAGTCTCCAATGGCATCCCGAGATGTCTCGCTACATTCTCCCTTGGCGGAATATGCAAATATTTAACTGTTTCATTTTTATGTCGTTTCGTACCTTTTCATTTGATCACACCTTGTAGATGAACAAAATAAAGGTTTTCTATCAGGTCCTTGCGAAGTAGGGTTTGCAGTCCCGGGATTTTGGGATCCCGAAGGCTTTTTCAAATCCCCGGATTAAAATAACCAATCCCGGGATTTAATTTTTGTCTGAATTATATTTTGATTTTTTTTCAAATTATTGTGGATCTGGTATTACATTTAATGTATATAATTTACTTTTTTGTACTGTATATGTTTAATGTCAGTTTTCTTACGTGTTGGAATCAGATTCTATTTCTGAATAAATATTATAATATTTTAATTTCGCTGAAATTATCTTTATGTACATATTCAAAGTTCTCAATCCCTTTAGTGGAGAGTTCAAACCTTTCATTTTAACACCCGTCCTTGCGATATTGTTATCGCACTGTTGAATTCTGTAACGAGCGTAGTAAAATTATCAAAATATAGAGATTTAATTAAATATTTAGTGTATTCTAATTTTGCGGGTGTTTCATCAGAATGAGATAATATTGCTCAATTTTAAATCTAACTTCATCCCCCCCCCATTTGAATGCATAACAATACAATAGGCTGATAGTAAAAGCTAATCACACACAAAAAATTATATCACCTGTTCATTCTTATCTCAAAATTTAAATTTAAATTTTATTGGTGTTTTAAATTTCTCATAAATACATACTATAAAGATATTAAGGCGATATGGTACCATCTTCACAATTTTTTTATTTCTAATATTTGAAATTCGTTTTAATTGTATTTTTGCAAAATGTGTGTAAAATCTAAGTTTTTTGAACCTTTTTAAACACTTTTCAAATTCCTAAGACTTTTTTAAATATGACTCTTCTTTCAAATTTTTTTTCCAATTACCTTATAATATACTACATAAAACTGTGTATGGGTTTCTTCTGCTACTGATCTTTACATTTTTATTAACTTTTTTATAGTTAAACTTCCAAAAAATCTAAAAAAAACATTAATTTTGATTTTGAATATTTTTTAGAAAAAGTACTAAACATGTTAGAGCTAATTCCTGCACAGTTTTACAAAACATACATTTCAAAACATGTATAAAAAATTTCAAACCCATATTTCAACTATCAAAAAAGTCTTAGGGTGTTGAATAACAGTATATGTACAAAAAATCAACATGGAGAAATATGAGTTTGAAGTTTTCATTCCATGAATAGTATGATACAATTCATCGTTGTCATTTAGGAAAGTTGTAAATAATATATTTCTGTTGTGCTTAAATCCATGTAAAAGAGTTTCATGATATTTCGAAAAGAGCAGATGATTGAAAAATTATTTCGCCAAGATTTATTTTTTACTAGCTGAAATGCCCGTTCTTCGCACGGGATAAGTGTTAAAAACATAAATTCATCTATTATAGCAATTATAATATTTTTAGAGAGGATAAACCCTGTATGAAAAAAGTAGTAAAACCAAAAATTAAAAATATTTTTTTCAAATGAATGTTTTCACTATAAATAATTTTAAACAAATTGCAATTTTGCCTCAAAGTAAATAATAATTTAACAAAAACAAATATTTAAATGTAAGAGAGAAAATTAGCAAGTTGAAGAGTAAATAGATATAAATGAATGCAAATATAAATAAAAATTATTAAAGAAAAAGTGATAGTAGTTGTAAGTTTCTGCTATGGGAACTATGGGTGAAACAACCTGGAATAGATGAACCGAAAGAAAAAATTAATGATGATAAACTGATTCACTAAATGCTATCATAAATAAAAAATATTAGGAAGCCTTCAACTGAAAAAAAAATCAAATTAGCATTGCACCCATACCTCATATAATATTATTTAACATATCTGCAATACATCTAATATAGAGTATTAGATGTAATTCAATACTAAAAAAATTTAATTAGTATGAACTAAAATTAAAATCTACCTAAAACAGGTGCCCGTTGAAATAGTCCAGAACCAACAACAGTACTAAATGAAACAAATAATAAACCATATTGTTAAAAAACACATTCTTAAAACAATACTTTTTTGCAATATTTCTATTAAAAATTATAATTGATTGCAAAGAGCAAAAGAATGTGTACATACAATGATAAATAACTATAGTAATAATTAAAATATATATATTGTATATGGACAGTATGATAACATAAAATATGCATATGATCTCCAAGAAACTACGTGAGGGACAGATTATCAGAAGCAACGTAAAATCATTTCAACACTGAATTTTAAAAAAAAACCCAGAGCGAAATATGAGAAAATCTTTTCAAGGTGCATCCCTTATCTGTGCAAACATTTTTGCGACCACACCTGATACAGTTTTCTGATTTGCAAGATTGCCAGAAGCTAAGTTAAGTTATGACGAAAAATCGGGTCAAAATGGAATTCCAAAGAAAATATGAGATTATTTCAAGGTCACCTTATCATAGTTGCAGCAAATAGCTTTTTGTTAAATGTATGACTTTTTCTCATTTAAAACAGATTCTTATCGGTCATAAGGCAAAAAAAACAGCGACACGCAAAAAAAAAAACATGGTATACATACTGGTTTCTCATAAATATGAAGCATTATCTTCACGATATTACCAACATGTTAAGAGCAATTAGTTTGAATTCAGTGTCATTTTCTTTCTGTTATATTTAAAGCAATATTCTCTACATTGAACAAAATATTGAATATGCTGATGAAGGAATTATTATTAGGAAGGATGAATATTTATCTTCAACAACAGAAAATGGCATCAATATGTAATTATGAATATGTTGAAACATAAAGCATAATGAAAAACGTTTTACACAGTTCATTTTTAGAACTAACATCTAAATAACCCGGTAATGTTCGCGCGAGGCGCAAATTAATCCCAGGCTTACGAAATCGTTAATTCCGGGAAAACTGTTTATTTTTTTACCAATGACCTTGACAGTATACTCCTATATGACCAGTCTTCAGAGGAACTGAAATGTATTTGTCACATATTTCGCTCTTTTTTAAGAGTGGCTAACGTTTCTTTACAAGCTTAAGGTTTTTGGTCAGTTTTATTAGATTTTTTCTCAAGTTATCAAAGAAAAATTTTAAAGTCATTGAAAGTAGGTAAGCATACTTTCTCCTAACTAAATTATTCACTAGAATTGTGATTTTTATCGTGTACAATAGAAATAATTTTTAAAAAAAAGGATTGAGGTGACTCGGTCACTCCGTGTGACCATTAGCGTTAGTATCGAGTACGTGCCTGCTCCCGGGTTAAACATTTTGAAGTCTCCTCGCTTTAAATATTAAAAACACACACACAAATATTCTTCATCGGAATTTTACATTCTTTTTCATAATTCAAAAATAATTCTAAATGCTAATTCTCAGAGGCTTAAAAAATTGCTGTTGATTTTGCTAAAGAGTTGCAGTCCATAGACTGCATCTGTGGCAAAATTGTTCCAAACATGGTTTCTACGATCTCAATTGCTGCTGGCAAAATAAGCTCTCTTCACCAGTAGTGTCTTCACCTTTTACATCTGGCTATTTTGTATGATACTTTGTAAGATGCAAGTAAAGCTTTTTCATTCACAAAAACGCTTTTTTTTTTAAAAAAAAAATGCTTTTTGTTTTTCATATGATTTTAATTTTAATTTAAAGAACACTTGAGGCTTGTTAATGTACTCACCATGAAGCGTTTCCAAAGGTCTTTTAAGTTTATTAGTTTAAGTTTATTACATACTGTCCAGCTACGAATATATTTTTTAACAAATAACTCACAGGGGCTTTAGTTTTCATTTACTTTAGTAATGGTAAATCGAAAATTTAAATATTTTGAGAATATTTACTTAATTTATAATTTTCGGAACTGTGCATTTGTTGATGCTTTATTATCGTCGAATATTCGCTTATGACTTAAAAATGTATCCATGTTTTTATTAAGCTACTCCGTAAATATACTGTGAATAACAACTTAAAATGTACATTATAGATTCGGTAGCTATTTAAGTTCGTATTGTAGCTTTAGCGCCAAATGCATTGTTATTGAATTCAATACATTAATTTTGTATAAGGGTTATTTGTGCGATAAAAATTATGATTGAAAATTGGGTCGCCAATAGCGAAAGTTTGAGAAGCACTGCATTATAAAGAAAAATTACTACGCAAAAAGGACAATTGTTAATTTGGATTGTTCTAATATTGTGGGATGAATTTTAAAGTAATACAAAGTGTTCCATAAAGAAAGACACATACAGTTTCAATACACTGATAACCAAGAACAATATAAAATATAATTTGTTGCTTGTAACAGAATTGTATGGGATTCTTTTTTGTTAGAGAAAGTCATATATGTTCTATAAGTAAACCCTTTGTCACACAACACACATTAAATCGATAATCCTGTTCCACTATGAAGTACTTATGGCTTAAAAATTTATCCATGTTTTTGTTAATCCACTGCCGTAAATACTTAATACTGTGAATTACAACTAAAGCTCAAATTCTAAAATGTACATTAAATTTGGTAGCTATAGAAGTATCGACTCGACCAGGACTAACTGGAGTTCTATGAGGTTTAGCAATTTTACATGTTTTGTCGAGACGTCCGATAAGTTAGTTGCACAAATTCACGCAGACGTTCGCGAGAATGCTAGATGTGCTGGATATGAAAGAGAGCAACATAGACCATAGACTATTTTTCTGATCACATTTCTACATTCAGAAATGGATGATGGAGGAAAAAAATCTTTAAGTTAATATCCTTTTGCAATCTGCTCCAATTTAAAAATTAGCGAAAGGAAGAAAAAAGAACATAATAATTATACTATTACTTAAAAGAAATTTACTCTCCTTTTAAGTAATAACATATATTTTTATTTAAAAAAAAAACAATTTCAAAATTGAATACTTTTTTTGTTAATTTTTTCCGGTTTATAATTAAGTTCGTATTGCAGCTTTAGCGCGAGATGCATTATTATTGAATTCAATACATTATTTTTGTATAAGGGGCGCGATAAAAATTATGATTGAAAATTGTGTCGCCAATAGTGAAAGTTTGAGAAGCACTGAAATAAGCCAATAAAAAATTTCGGCAGGTTGATGATGTTTACGTAATTGTTAAGGGCGAGTGTTAGCATCGGATCATGGCTAGCTTCATGATCGATCCTAGTACCATAAGATCGTCGTTAGGGAGCGATGCACGTTAATTGTCGAGTCAACTCCTTTTGCGTTGTGTATTAGAGAGGGGGGTGCACTCAGTGTTCCGTCACTTACTGTTCAAATTAGCGACGTCGCTGCCTGTTTGCTAATATGCGAGTTTATTCACTTTTCGCTTAAGAGAACCACAGTTTTTTGAGTGATGTGATGAAGAAGTCTCTTACTTTATTCAAAACTTTTTAGAGTGAATCGAGCGAATAGAAAAATAGCCCTTAGATGATTTTTTTAAATATTTTATTTTAATTATTGATGTGTAACATCTTTACTCTCGGTTGCTGGATATTGGAGTGATTTCGTGAAAAGGGACGGAAATGCGTAACAGGAAGTCGGGGGAAGCGCGCGCTGTTTGATTTGGCCAATTCAGCGCCTTGGGTTGTCTCTTCGCTAGCATCGTCTCGGGGTTCAACTGTAGACGCCTGCCCCACCGCACATACCAGCAAGTCTTATTAGACTTCATCCAGAATAAACATGTGATTCTTTCACTCAAATGTCAAAGTCTCAGGGCTCGTTGTGTGTGAAATCAGAGGATATATTTATATATGTGTAAACTATATATTAACAATTATATTTCTTGTTAAGCGTCTGACAAAGTTTATCATTCTTTTAAAAAAATAGGAGTAAGTAATATGGAATTATTTGAATAAATATTTAAGTGCTTATCATTTTCATACTTTGACCTTAATTCCTGTCGCTGTCAATATAATATTTTTAATTGTGATTAAAAAAGATTTCTTGATTAAAAGAAACTAACTAATTAAGTAAACGGGTATTTTTGATTTTCCCTAACATTTCTTATTTTTAAGCATGCGCTTGACGGTGTTTCTTCGCTACCCTCGTCTGGGGGTCCAACTGTAGTAGCAATTAAGATGCCCGCCTACCGCACATACCAGCATGTCTTGTCATTTTGGTGGTCGCATACATTTCTCCGAATCAAACAGTTTAAAAATTAAAGATTTCCTGCATTTTGTACTTTTACTGTATACCGAAAGTGGTTCTGCTCTTTTTTTAAAAAAAAACTGTCACTCGTTTCCCATGATTTTGAGTGGTGATTTTAACGTTAACTTCAGTTTGCCAGAAGCTGAGCCGCTTATAGCTTTTCTGAAAGATGAACTCAAAGCTCGAAATGTTTCGACAACTAACAGTGGTACTGTTATTGACGCCGTTTTTCAACGATTTTTAAATACTTTGAAATTTCAAGTATATGTGTCATACTTTAGTTTTCATAAATTTGTTGTCTCCGCTCTTCCCCAAATTGAACAATAATAAATATTTTTGATTAAAAACTGCATTACTGCTTGTGTTAATGAAGTGAGTTAATGAAGTGATACTGGATCTACTGAGTTCCAGCCTTGAAACGTTGAAGACCTTTCTTGTAGAGGGGGCTGATGCACATTAAATATGTTGGTAATAAATATAAAATAAAGAGAGGTGCTAGCTCAAGCGTTGTCCTTGTCACTTGACCATGGTTCAAAATAAGAAGTCCGTCTCCAAAAACCTTCGAGTAACTGAACAATGCCATGTTAAAATTAATTTTAACATGGCATTGACATGGCCCCCCGAAGTTACGCGATTGGTGGGACTGGGTGATAGACTCGTATGTCGGGGTATGATTTTGTATATAAATACATATAAATTATTTCTATTTTTGGCCGGAGACAAAAAAATAATTTAGAAAAAAAATGTTTAGTGAAAAATTGTAGGTAACACAAATACAAAATCACAAGCTGAAGTTATTTTGATGCAGAAGGTTTCATAAAATTTAACAATGTAATCTGCCGACTTAAATATTATTTTTGCGCCTGTACAATTTCCACGTACAATGTCAATATATGTCTTATTCCTTGTTTTTTTTAAACATTGCGTTCATCGTTGGCGTTTATATTTTCTAAAATGTGCAACCATTTTTCAATTTAACTGAATCCTACTGTAAAATTCGGAACACCTTCATTCGATCTTCTGATTGAACTGGGTCTATAAAGACTCAATTTCTTCAATATCTTGTTGATGCATTTTTATGAGCTCATCAACTCTCAACTCCTGATTGTCATTTCAATACACTTCTAAATTCATTTACCTGCTAAATCAACAACGGCATCAATCACATTACTAATTTCGCCAATTTTACCACTCCTCTCCCCCTCAAACGAACAATTGGCGAGATTTGAAAATCACGCAATTCCGAGTTCTTGTACGTCAGTGTAGCGTAAAACGAGGTATTGCTGTATTTATTTTTGATTGATGAATATTTGAAACTAATGCTTTCCTTGTGATGAAATAGAATCACTAAATCATTCAAAAAATTGTACTTCCACCTTTTTACTCTGTATGAGAAATGGGTATTACTGGTATAGCTTTATTCAAAATTGCAATCTATAAGAGTAGAAGCTTTTTAATATATTAATAGGACTGTAAATATCTTTCTATGTATTTAAATCATACACTGAATATTTCACTTTGTTTACGGCGTATATACTGGTGCGGATTTCAATGAGCAATTTTAAAATTAATTAGTTACCAAAGAAATATGTAAAAACTTTTTACGGGATTTTTAGCCATATGGCGCGTAAGCAATTCGTAGTTAGTAGTATAATATTCAGTGCTTTCTATCTTTTTTATGGCAGACTCTGTTTATTCCTTCATTAACCATGTACGTACACTCAAACCTGGTTTTACATGATATGCAAACAATGCAGCTACGGGGATAGTAAATTTAGTATGCGAAACCTTGATATTTGCTTTGTTTTGGGGTCAGAAATAGCAGATATTGGTAAGACTCAGCAGTATGCCGTAACTCCCGATAAATGCAATATACAATATTGACTATACATATCTAAAAAAATACGTAACTATACATATCTAAGTACCATTTCTAAGGAATTGACCCAAAATCTATGATAAAACTGACCACAATATTCTGGTACTTCTCTCTAGACTTGGTCCGAGCAAATTGGTATGTCTCCAGTAGATCCCTCTCCACGTTGAGGACGATACTGCAGATACCTTTGCAAGAAATATATATGATCTTCCGATCACAAACTCTACAGATCTAGGCCCTTTTGGAAACCCACTCCTTCCATAAAAGTGAATTACTCTCCGCTTGGTAACTCCCTTCAGATCATAACTGGTATACTGCTAGGACTATATCGTGCAGTGGCTTTAGGGCTCTCCAATCGACCTTGGCGAGGTTCAGAAGTGGATATTTGAGACCTTTGAAGTTCTAGAATGGTGGAAGGTATTTTTCTCTGTGTTCCTGTTCCCTTTTCGTCTTCTTACTTGTTTGGTTGTTTCCTGGAGGCATTTGAAGACTGAACTGGCGAGGATTTTTGAACTACTTTCCTATGGTGTGGGCTCTCTTGCATCAGAGGTATAAGCAACAGCAACACAATACAGATTAAAAATTATTCACAAACATGGAATAATTTCGTGAATTAAACCATACGGCTTAAGGATGAATCTTTTTAGCGTGATATTTATACCAAACAATAAGGTTTTCGACGTCCTAAAAAAAAAAAAAAAAAAAAAAAATTAAAACTAGGGAATATTGAAAAGTAATCAACGAAAAGTACATAGGGGAGTATTTTTTGGTGAGAGATATTTAAATATAGGGAGCACAATTTCATATTTTAAAATTTGAAATTTAAAAAATTGCAAACATTGTATGCAAAAACATGCTGAAAATTAACGCATATCACGAAATTTGTTATACAGATAATATACGATAGTTGCAAAAAATGCCTATTAGTTAATATAAATGTTTTTTTTTTTCAAACCATTTCTAAATGATAGTTCAAGTGAATTGTAGTATAAAAGATGATTGCTTATTCTCAATTCTAACTGTTCGAAAAGGAATTTACAAAGCAATTTCTCTTATAAATAAACATATAAACAGTAAAAATATATAAACAGTCTTGATAAAGAAATATTTTTGTTTTTTTCTAAAGTCAGTTTGTAGAACGTGATGAATAGCTGAATTGATGGATTAGGGAAACGCATTTAAACTATGTTTATAAAATGAATTTGTACATATAAAAATTTTATATTACGGTGATATTTTACTCTTAAAACCCATGTATTTTTCTTAGTCATCAGATCATTTATTAGAGTTGCTCATGTGATACATAATACCATTAAAAATATTTGTTGTAATACTCAAAAAAAAATTAAATATAAGGCTTTATACAGGGTGTTTCATGACAGATGTGTAAATTGTAAGTGGTAATACTGCACATTAAAACTCAAGGAACTCATAAACTAATAGATGGTTGGAATTAAAAATCAAACGTGCAGAGGCCGTCGGTGGGTTTTATGAGGTAAAACACACAAAACACAGTTTCTAGTTTAACAAAATTAAGTTAGAAAAGCATTTAAAGGAAAAAGTTAGAAATGTATTTTACTGTATGCAATAACATTGCCCGATGTAAGACGTTGAAGGACAGATTGGTTAACTCTGTGAAAAACTCCAACCATATTATGCAGAATCCTGGAAGTGCCCAAAGTCTATCAACGAATTATTTTTGTAGATTCTACGGGAGCTTCACAGATAAAATCTTTGAGCTGACCTCATCAAAAAGAAATCGAGACACGAAAGATACGTCAAGCATGATTGCCAAAGTACAAGACAATCTCGCCCATTCCATCGGCTTAGAAATTTTTTAGCCAGACATTTTTCCACGTCATGTTCCCCTTACTGGAACTATATTTACTGACGGATGTGTAAGGGAATACAGTTCAATATCTTTGGCAGCACCTGTTGCAGAAACGGGAAGTATTTTCCCCTGTTTATGTGTTCTTTCAGAAGATGCGTAGCTGGTTATTCTAGTCCTAACATTGAGTGAATAGCGTCTGTAATGAGATTGTGAATAAGCGGCGATAGTATGTGCATTTGCATATTGGCATAATGGATTTACATTAGCGTTTGCATATACCGAATTTAAGAATGCGTCTGCACCTAAGCATTTTAATTTCATTCTTTGCTGAAAGTTATCTGTTTTAATGTGTATTATCTCTTCTTACAATTTTCACCGACTTTTATGAAACACCAAGTAAGGAAAAGTGAAAAACACCTTAAATGGAATTTCTTCGTCCATCGAGTGCACTTCTGGTGCAACTGGTTTGAGTGCACCTCAAATGCTAAGTGAACAAGGTAGATTTATAAAGTTAATAAACACGATGTAATTGATACTAAAAGTGTGCTTTGTGTATTATCATTGCATGGCGAGAAACGGAAAAATTCAGGAAGACATTAAAGACAGTTAACGTTGTTACGGATCTATACGCTACTCATACTAACACCATCGAGACTCTTTTAGAGAAATATTTTTCTCAACCAACTTTCATCGACGATAAGAAAACGTGATTATGCAAATTAAGTTTATTATATAAATTCTGTATTCGCGAGTTTTGGGAGTTAGTGAGTGGAGGATCGTGAGTTACTGCAGTTGGGATCTAAGTTTATAAAAGTGTGTATTGAAGATTGCCCAGTGAGGATCAATCGGAGATCGGATTTGATCCCGTCAAGTATAAGCGTCCAAGGCCTCAACAGTAGGACTTCGACTTTACAAGAGTAGGAATTGTAAGCATTATTTAAATATAAGTTTGAGGATGACTTGTAGTGCGTGGCGGAGTGAAATTGAGCTTGTATAAGTTATCGTAGAAATCAGTTGAGGGTCCGTAAATATTATCTTCAGGCTATCTAGTCTCATCTTCGCGCTCTTAGTATTGATCAACAATCTTAATTGGATTATTATTGTGTATGCTTGATATTTTGTGACAGTAAAATAATTTGAGTGAATCATATCGACTGAACATTCAGTTCTCCCCACGAATCTAGCTGTGTCCAAGAGAAGACAAGGGGGATTAGAGGGAAGTAGGCATGCCCGAACATTACAAAGTCAACGAGACTGTCACCAAAACTATACATTTTACACACAAGATGTTGCCAAATTCTACGGAAAAATTCAGAGTTGTGAAAGTGGGCCCCACAGGGGGCCGATAAATCACCTTGGAACATAGGATCGTAAATCACGTTCAGTCAGAGTAATTCGCGAAAACAGTTGTGAAGGGTGTATTGGCAAGTGGAATTAAAAGGGGCAATACGAGGTGAGAAATGCCTTTATTAAACGTAAAGCACCTTTGCAAACAATTCATCATAGCTCGTCATCAGAAATGCAACTACAAGAGATTGCCATAAGAATTGTTCAAAGTTGCGGCCGCGTAGATCATAGCACAATCGACACCGATGAACGAAGGATTGTCGATCGCTTTCAAACATTCCGTTACGCTGGCAATTCGTGTCACGAGATCTTTCATGGTGGCCACCAGTGTGTCATAGACAAACGATATGAGGTGGTCCAGAAGGAGAAATCTAAGGAAATAAGGTCCGGGGAGAGTGGTGGTCAAACAACAGCTTCGTCGAGTTCAATCCAGCTCCCGGGATATGTAGCATTTAGGTGGCTATTCACCTCGATCGAAAAATGTGCTGTAGCACCATCATGCATGAGCCACACGATCTGGTGCGCAGTCGCCGGCACCGCCTGCTGAAAATCTGGAAATTTGCATACGTCTAGATTTTTTCAACTTACATCACGGCATTTATAATCCTAGCATCCATTTAGACACCCCCATTATCTAGCTTATCGTCCTCTCGACGACTACAATTATCATGATTTTCAGCGACTAAACGAGGTTTGTGATCTTATTTTATATGGTGATTTTTCGTCTCAATGCTGCCTACTATCACGCCTCTGAATTGGTCAGTCAAATTTGGCAACACCGTTTATATATCAAAGGTTTGTGAGTCATCATCAATTCCAAAAATACCTTAAATTTCTTGACTACAAAAACATATTTTATTTGTTGGAAATAACATGATTAAGTTGAGGTAAAATTATAGACAAATTTTATGATCTACAAAAATAAATCTTTTCTTTTAAACTTAAATTTTTATTTTTATTAATTTATTTTTTAGATTTTAAAATTCAAAATTTGAATCGGGACTTCATGATAACATATATATATATATATATATATATATATATATATATATCTGTGTGTGTGTGTGTGTGTGTGTGTGTAAGGATAGTTTAATTAGATATAAAATTAAATCCCCTATTCAGCTTTTAACTTTTATTTTCCGTTACATCTTCAAGTATTAAATTAAGTACCCACTTCTTATTGAAGAACAGATGGCCCTAAACAGAACTTTTATCCCCGACCATTAATTTTTATTACCTCGTATGTCATGCTTAACTTTCAAATATATCTCTTCAATAAAAAGTGTACTTGAGAACATCTGCTTATAAGTAACAACAGATTCTTATACTTAACGCGTGTTGGTTTCTCTCTTAGAATCAGACGCCGAAATGCTTCGTTGAATAAAACCCGTTTTACAAAATGGCTTGGTGTTGACTCGAAAACACGACATCTATAAGCTGGCAGGATTAACCTGAAAATTGATTTCGAAAATTTAAACCTAGATATATTTTCAAAAACCAAAGAATTTTAAAAAACAGGAAAAAACGACGCCACACTCAGCCAACTATTATGGAAATTGCTGTAAAGAAATATTATTGAACTCCGAACGTGCTGTCTCTTACTTAGCTCAACGCAGGGTTGCCGTGAGTGAAGGAAGCGTTCTGATGTTAAGCAAAAAAAGAGAAGTGCTCCTGTCCCCGAAAACAAAAGCGCCGTTCCAACCGCCAGAAAAGAAATAGCTTTCTCTTATTCGCTTGAAGGAAATTCAAATAATCAAAATTTTAAGATGGAAAATAAGGCAGATCAAATTAAAAACGAGAAGATTACAGAAGTGGGCCGAACAAAAACAGAAGAAGAAAAACAACTCAGCATATAACCATCGTCAAAATTGAAGTGCGTTTTGAAGATATCCAAGCCTTTTTCCAAAAGTATAAGCTGGAAATACCAATTCAAAATTTCCTTGACCATTTTGAAAACATATGCAATTTTTTCAAAGTAACAGAAAAACTGAAAATAATATTTTTAACAAAATTATAAAGTGGACCCATAAAAACCCTCATCAAGTCAAATCCAATACCAAGAAGTTTCACCAAATTTAAATTGAACCTGATTCGAGAATTCGGAACTCAAGTAAATCTAGCGGAGATACATCTTCACACAACTAGCAAAAACAGAAAAAACATCAAAAGAGACTAACATAGAATACTTCTACAGAATGCAAGAGATCACCTCCTGAATCAAATTGGAAGAAGAAGCTGAATCATTTTACATCATCAAAGGATTAAAAGAAGACAGCAAGTTAAAAAGTTCGAAAGAGAGATATCCAAGACCTGAAAGAAAGGATTAAAATTTTGGACATACAAGAAAATAAAATTTCAACTACAAATCGCCCAGAATTTATAAATCCAAAATATCCGATGAAATGACTACCTCCCCATCCGACCCAACTTGCCCACAGACAACAATACGGAAGATGAAGAAGTTATCAAAATCAACAACCAATGAGTTTTTCACCATACAATGATTTCTCTCCTCAGCGTCCAGCATCCTATCATCAGCTGTCCTTTTCTCCTCAGCGGCCGACCATATATCCAAGAAACCAACGGGTCTCTCAGCAACGACCAACGGATTTGAGACCAGATGCTCCAACTTTCCACCCCAGTCAAAGAGCTCATGAGAGAGTGAGAGAATATTAACGTCGCACTGATTAGCAACACGAGGGCTTTTGGCGACGGTCCGCGTAATTTTGAACCATGGTCAAAAGACGCGGACGACACCTGAGCTGGCACCCCCTCTCCTAACTACCACACCACACCAACGGGAGGACGTTTGAGCTCTTGACAGATTTAACGTGCATCACTCCCCTACACGGCGGATCTTTAGTGGTACTAGGATCGAACTCATGACACGCTAGCCATGATCCGATGCCTAGACTACGCGGCCACCAAAGAGCTCATGAAAACAATACTGTACTTCGACCATATCAAAAATGAGATCTTATAATCATCCAAGCGAGCATCAATTTCGAAAAAAGTAACGCTCTATTGGATACAGGATATAACGTAAACATTATTTGTAAAAAGATACTAGCACAAATCAAGGGAGAGAAAAGTGTGTGTGGAACACCAAAAATCGGACATATCCACCACATCAATGGACAAATTAAGGTTAGTGAAAACATTTTACCAATGAAAATAGGAGAAATTATTAAATATATTAAATTTCTCATAGTATATAAATGTAGAACTACCTTATGTAATTGTGTCTAATAAGACAATCAGTAGTTTTGAATTAATTCTTAATTTTAGTGAACAGAAAATATTTCAGACAGGCGAAATAATTTCAAAACAGGGTGAACCTAAAGATATTATTAAAGAAACGAATAAACATAATCTAAATAATAAATGTCTTAAAATTAATAATAAAAAAAAATATCTCTAAAAAAGTTGATCATGTGTTTAATATAGAAATAATTCTTAACAGGGATTGTGATATTGTTAATGATATTATTGATAAATATAAACATGTATTTGCTAAAAATAAATTTGATGTGGGGGATATTAAATGTATTCCTCCTAAAATAGTACTTACCACAAATATACCATTGCAAATCGTCCTTATCAAACCTTTCCTAAAGATGACGCTGAAATAAAAAAAAATAGACGCATCGCTGGAAGCAGGAATAATTTAACCATCTTATAGTTCTTATGCTGTCCTATAACTTTGACCTTTAAAAAAGAGGATAATGCTCGAACACGATTATGTGTCGATTATAGAAAGGTGAATGGCATCGCAAAATTAGATGCGGAACCAATTCCCCAAATAGAAGCAGTTTTAGATAAATTAACACATGCAAAATTTTTCTCAACGATTGACCTCTGCAGTGACTATTGGCACATTAAATTAGATGATAATGAATCTGAAAAACTTGCATTTACATCAAATTATGGTCTTTTTCAATTTAATCGCTTGCCTTTTGGATACAAAAATTCCCCAGCTATTTTCCAAAGAGCAATTCGACAAATTCTAAATAAATAGAAGAAAAAATTGCATTAAATTACTTTGACGTTATAATAGTACACTCACTTCCAAAAGTTAAGCATGAAGATGTAAAATTCAATAAAATCAACAAATAGTGCTTTGATTGACACAAAATTTGGCAGTAAAGTAGCATATATATTTATTCATAGAACAAAATCAATTATTATGTACAGAAATGAAAACAATATTAAATTTTTGTAAGTTATCAGATAATGTCATACTGGAGACTTAAGCAGAATTATGTATAACGTGAAAACAAACAGCATAAAATAGAAAAACGGACATTAATAGGGTATGTGATCCCCCCTCATCTGTATACAAATTGTACACCTTCTGACCATGCTTTCAATTAGGTGGTCACCCACCGCAGAATTAAGCAATCGTCATTCTTCTTGTAGAGCAGTTTCCAGCTCAACAAGAATGGCTGGAGGTGGGAAACGTGAAGATACAGCACGGCCGATAGCATCCCAAAGATTTTCAATGGGATTAAGGTCGGGCGAATATGCTGGCTACGCCATATGCGCAATCTCTTCACTCTCCAGGTACTCATTGACGATGTCAGCTCTATGGGGACGTGCGTTATCGTCCATTAAAACAAAAGTAGGGCCAACTGCTGCAGCGTACAATTTCACAATGGGTTCTAGGACTTCTGTTTCGATACTGTACAGCCGTCATAGAAAGCCGTTTAAAGATGTGCAGGTCGGTGAGGTATCCTAATGAAATCCCCGCCCACACCATAATGCTTCTGCCTTCGAAAGCGAGATGTTCGGTGATGTTTTGGGGCTAATTGCGTGTTCCTTGTTTACGTCATATACTTATGCGCTTGTCATCTGGCTCCAGAGCAAATCTTGACTCGTCAGTGAACATGACATTGCCCCAGTCAGACACAGTCCAATTGCCATATTCCCGGCACCAATTTAATTGTGCCTCTCTTGATTGGACGGATAGAGGAACACAAACTCGAGGTACCCGGGCATACAGTCCATTCATATGCAAACTTCGGGGTACAGTAGCTACAGATATAGCCTTACCAATGGACGCTGTAACCATAGATGCCACACGTGTGGAGGTCACTCTGCGTTTCCGCTTGGTTACAATAGCAATATATCGATCTTCCGCGGGGTTGTAATCCTTGGGCGACCAAGTACAAGCCTTCGGACAATTGTCTGTGTGGTTTGGAATAGTTTCCATAAACGTGAAATTACAGAATGATAAACACCGAAGAAAAGAGCAACATCTGGGATCGACTATCCTGCTTCAAAGCGCCTCACAGCACGCCAGCACTCGAATCTTCCATTCGTTTTCTGGAAGTCATAGAAACACGTAAGTCTTGAAAACAAATTGTATGAAAGTTTTAAACACCTTCTATCAACACTTACAATCAACTTCTGTAACCCTTCATAAAGCTGGTTTTGTATAAGACTGCCCTTTTTGCATATTTCTTGACATGAAAGCACGATTGGCTGTTACCTTACACATTTGCATACTTCCTCTGCAGCGAAATGCATCCTCTTCATTTCTGATTGGCTTCCGAAAATTAGCATTTTCCTCTCAGTGCTTAACTTTTGGAAGTGAGTGTATTTTCAGAATCAGTTGAAGAACATGCAAAGCATTTAGAAGAATTTTTTTTAAATTTGTGAAATAGAAAATATTAAATTAAAATTCTCAAAATGTAAATTTGGTAAAGATACAATTTATTTTTTGGGATATGATATAAAACAAGTTTCATACAGTCCAAACAATAGGAATGTAGAAATAATTAAAAAACTGTTACCTCCTAGAAATGTAAGATATCTACAAAGATTTCTTGGTAGTAGTAATGTCTATCCTAAATTCATTCCTCAATATGCAAAATTTAGAATGCCATTAAATAATCTTCTTAAAAAGAATCAAAATTCGAATTGGACCCCAGAATATCAAGAATCTTTTCAAAAACTTAAAGACAGCTTAATTTCAAAACCTATTTTAGCTTTATTTAGTTCAAATTACCCTTGTCATCTTTATGTCGACGCATCGAAAAATTCTCTATCATGTATCCACAAACAATAAAAACCCAATGGAAATCAGCATCCGATTGCACTTCATTTGAGGCGACTGAGAAATTATGAAATTATTTATACAATGACTGAATTATAATGCTTAGCGATAATTGATCATTTAGATATTTTATTGCTCTCTTAATGGATCGCATTTTACAGTTCATTAAGATCATAATGCATTAGTTTGGCTTAAAAATTTTAAAACTACCACAGGTCGACTTTTTAGATGGTCTTTAAAAGTTTATATGTATGATTTTGATATAAAATATAAGAAAGGTAGTATTAATATTGAAGCTGATATGCTAACAATAAATCCTATTGTGCTTATCCTTTAATTAATACTCCCCCAGAACCTTTATTAGATATCATGAGATAATTCATTTTCAAAATTTAGAAAATATGTCAGCCCCTTGATGTTTTAAGCTAGATGGTGTTTTCATTGTGAAAAGACAAGGTTTATGTAAAATAATTGTACCTAAAGCAGTACAAGTGAAACTAATAGAAACAACACACGAAATATTTGGTCATCCTGGTGTAGCTACCATGTTAAAATTAATATCACCACAATATTAGTGAATAAAAAATATAACTGATGTAAGAAATTATGTAAAACACCGTGAATTTTGTCAAATTAATAAGAAGTCACACCAGAAAAAATACGGACTGATGCAATCACTTCCCTTTGAACTTTTATCAATAGATAGTGTAGGTGGTTTAAATTATTACAACCTAGTAAAGAAATATTTGTACATTATTATAAATCATGCCACCAGGTATATTTAGACTTTCCCTTCAAAAACTGCAGCAACTGATACTTGTATTAATTGTTTGAGACAAATCTTCTAAAATCATACACCAGAAAAAATATTAAGTGACAGAAATACTGCATTTACCTCTTCAAAATTCAAACATTTCTTGAAACAATGTCACTCAATTACTAACTACTTCTCATCGAACGCAAATTAATGGAAAAGTAAAAAGAATCAATCAAACTATCATTACTCTCTTAAAATGCGAAATTCGTAATAACTCAGCTAAAGTCCCATAGACAAAAATTTTAGAAAAAGTAACTCATCAATATAATCAAATTCAACAAACAATAACAGGCTTCCCTCCAACCTATTTAATGTACGGCAATTTACCTTTTGAATATCCACCAAGAAATAATGAAATATATCCTCCCATAGAAGAAGCAAGAAGAATAGCCAAAGAAAGAACCGAATAATATTATAATATAAATAAAATTAGATATGAAAATTAGCTGATTTCAAGGTTGGTGACTTAGTAATGTATGAGGAATTTCAATACCCTATTACAAGAAATTAAGTCCCCCTTATTCAGATCTTTACACAGTGTTCAGAAAATATTCAAATATATTGTTTGAAGTAGATTGACCCAATGTCCTTAATAAAACTGAGATTGAAGTAGTTCATTCAATCCATTTTAAGGCATTTTCATCCATAAGAAAAAAATTCACTTGAATTGCATTCAACAAAATATCCAAAATAAAGAGAAAAAGAAAAGAAATGTAATGTGTAGTACACAGAAGTGACTGAGTTTTGTTTAACAAGACTTTTCGGAGAGGAAGAGTAATTTATCATATTAAACTTTTATAGAGTATATTTTGTGTTAAGTGATATTGTTTATATTTAAAAGAGTAAGTAGATTATATGCGCGTTTTATGATATAAAATTTTGAGAAATTTTAATGTACTTCATCATTTTATTTTAAATTGTTAAAGGAATTATATCATTTATATGACAGTATTGGTGTTATAAAGTTGAAAGATATAAAGTTAGTTATAACAGAAATGACTCTAATGTATTAATACCAATGATACTGATTGTGATGAGAAACAAAATTAAAGTCACTTTGCATTCTTTTTCTCCACTGAATTTTATTATTTTGTTAATTATTTTTTTCACCAGTAACTTTATTAAATTAAAATTAAATTTTTTCATCTTGAAATTGTGTGTTTTGATATGTTGGCCATAATCAGGATTCACTGTTTCTCGAAATTTTCCTTGACTAAATTTAAAGTAATTTAACAACTTGAAGCTTATTTTTGGAAATTATACAGTGGATAAAACAGAATTCAATCATTATGAGGACAATAATTGTATATGTGTTGAAACATTGAGAGGACAATCTTATTTAGTTTGATTTGTATAACTCTTATTGTTTCCATATTAGCATCATTGAACATATGTGATTTGATCAAGCAGATTTTTCAGAGAGATATGTTGGTATTAGTGTGATGCAAATTATATTACTGAATGTGAAATGCAAGAGAAAAATTTGTCTATGTGAAATGAATAAATTAAAAAAGTTACGGAGAGATTCAAAATATTTTATGTGATGATTTTAAGTAAAAGTGAATGTGGTGAAAAATTTAATGCACTAAATTGTATGTGTTGTTGAAAAATAATTACTAGAGGTAATGATAGATTTCTTTCTAGAGATGAGTCCACTTTCAAATCTAAATTAATAAAAGAGCTCTTATAATCTTATATTTTTATCTCCTTATATTCTTTGAGTTATGTTCTTTGCAAATCAAGAGGCGAGAGCTACCAGAATGTTTACCAATACAATCGAAAGTTAAATACACCGACTTAAGATACATATATATAAACAGCCCAGTGAAGCTGGCGGGTGAGGGCTAGTGTCCCTTCCGGCGGCAAACAAAGTCATTTTTGTTATAATGATCGTGAAACAAATAACAATATTCTTCCATATTTTAAATGTAGAAATATTAGTCACTCTGTTGTCGCAAAATTAACATAAAAATAAAAATAAAATTTTAATTTTATTTTTACGTATGTACATTTTTATTTGAAAATAAAGCAAATATACTTATTATAAGCTTGTTTCATATTCATTCCAGTAAACAGCGGTTTTTGTGGTATAATATATTTATAAAATAAGATAAATTTTAAAACATTATTTAAAAAATCAGCAACCATTACAGAATTTATAAAAAAGCCATAAAAATATTCTGGAGATTTGGAATAAGAAAAAGGAAATTGAAGATTCTGTTATATATAATACTAGCTGTTACCCGCCCGCTTCGCTGGGTATTTCATGATGTTTTATAAATTTTTACTGCTTATATATATGTATAAATTATTGATATCTAAGTCCTAGCATTAAGAATTCGATTGTATTGAAAAACATACTTAGACTTGTAACTGTCACCTCTTAATAAATAAAAAGGGCAGAACTCATCTAATTTGTATTTTCTAAAAATCTCTAAAATTGAAGCATGGAATGAAGTTTGCTCTTTCGTAACTCAAAAACCAAGTGGATTCCCGCAAAACCAATTTTCGGTGGATCTCTACTCCGTAAATTGAACATGAAAGCCAAATTTCAAGTCTAAATCTAACAGAAAAAAACAAAAGTTTTACTATCAATATCCCCGTAATCCCGTTGAGAGTCGTTTTCCAAAATTACCGCTCTTAGCGGATTTCAATTCAACAAAAGAAAAATGCAAACCTAATTTCATTATTGTAGTCCTTGTAGCACGAAAAAAGTAAGTTTTTTTGTCAATACGTCCCAGTAACCCCCTGCAACCCCCCAGAACTTGATTTGCTTAAAATTTATTCTTAGTGGATCCCTATTCAACAAAAGAAACATGCGTAACAAATTTCAAGTATATGGGTCTAACAATTAAAAACAGGAATTTTTTTCTGTAACTCCTCTTGACCCATCGCAAACATCTTTAGGGGTCAATTTTCATTTTACTCTTTGTTAGAGGAACTCTATTTCATGAAAAGAACATGCCTACCAATTTTCAAGCAGGATGATCAAGTAGTTTAAAAATGGAAATATTTATCGATTACGCCTCTTAATCTCCCGAAATTGAACTTGGTAGTTGATATTCGCGAAACCCATTTTGTAGCGGTTCTCTACTTTACGAAAGGAATCTGCTTATCAAATTTCAGACTGTACGTCTAACAGTTTAAAAATGGG